>JAENPR010002508.1:0-52802 GCA_018135685.1 Themeda triandra | reverse complement strand
CTCCTACAAGTCTACCGTGACTGTCACAGATTCAAACGCTAGCCAGCCAACGACCGAATCTTTCCATGCTGAGAACGAACCATGTGGGTGGCTTATATTAGTCAAATGAACCAGACAAAGACCCGATTCTCGCGTTCCGTCGGCAGTCGGCACGCCCGGCTAGCTGCCTCCGGACTGACTGCAGTCGGCACTCGAATCAAGTTCCAAAGATCCTGACGGTAATCTCGTCGTGCCGTCCGTTTGATTTGTGGCCTTCTTGGCGCTCATTCGTCGTTGCCACTTTGCAATCTGGCCGTCAGTTTTTGGGGGCTTCTTGGTTACGGGTTACCCCACCCCGCCCACTGGCTGACGGCGGACGGACGCTCTCGCTTAGTCGCCCACTACGGCTGGAGCGGACGCCTCCGCCCGGCCTCTCGCCAACCTTAAAAGGGACGGCCCGGGCGCTTTCAAATTTTCTAACCACACCCATCGCACTTGCCACCCGATCGCTCTCGCCGCGCGCGGTGACGCGGTCGCCAGCCTCGCCGAGCCACACGCCGCCCCGCGGCCCCTCCAGGCTGGCAGCGACGCGCGCCGGCCGCCTAGCTTGACCACGCACGAGCGAGTTCTCGCGTCGTTCCATGCCCCTCTGCCACATATAGCGAGTGGCAGCAGCGGTGCGTGCGAGAGCGTGGTGCGCCTGCGGTTGTTGGCGCCGGCCGGCCGGCGAGGAAGGAGGAGCGACACGTACAATGGCAGCGCAGGAGGCCGCGGCGGGCACGGGCGGCGGCGGGACCCCGCAGGTGGTGACGCGGTGGCGTTACGGGGACGTGGGCGACAGCAACTTCGTGTTGCACGGGCGAGCGGTGCCGCTGCTGGTGGGCCTGCTGTGCTGTGCGCCATCATCTTCTTCGTCGCGCTCTACCTCTACCACCGCTGGAGGTGCCACCGCTACGCGCCTCACGACGACGACGACCCAGAGGCGGGGGACGCCTCGTCCTCGTCGGCGGCTGCCGCGGCGGCGTCGCTGCCCGGCCTCGACGCCGACGCCATCCGCGCGCTGCCCGTCACGCTGTACCGCCCGCCCGAGGCGGCGCCGCGTCTCCCCGGGGAGGGGGAGAACGAGGCTGACGGCGGTGACAAGGACCAGGCGGCGGAGGCGCTGTGCTCGATCTGCATCAGCGCGCTGGTGGCCGGCGAGAAGGTGAAGGTGGTCCCGCCGTGCGGCCACTGCTTCCACCCGGACTGCGTCGACGCCTGGCTCCGGTCCCAGCCCAGCTGCCCGCTCTGCCGCTGCCTCCTCCTCGCCTCCGGCGTCGCCGCCGCCAAGACCGATGCCAACGACGCCGTGTGAGCAAGCGTGAATGGCGGCAGGCACTTGGCACTCCGCGTCCTCAGTCCTCGCATGACAGGCGGGACCCAGCTATCAGCGTCCCCCTCGAGACCCACCCGGCCTTTTAATCAGCGCGCGCATTAGTCAAGTTAATGGTGATGATGGCGGCCGCCGAGACCGCGTCAGATCTACTCGTTGTGAGTGCGCTTGTAAAGACTAAAGAAGCCTTGGTTTATTAGGGCCTGATCACCAATGGCGTCGCAAAACGCAGTGGCGTACCGGCGTGGCGCGGCCCCTGCCCTCCGAGGTGTTGTTCGTGGGGTCACCTGACCAAGCCGGGGGCTTTTGTAGGTGTCACGCTCTCTTTGGCGCAAGGCTCTTCCTCCATTGCACGTGTGTAAGCTGTACATAGCTTTTGAGTATTTAAGCAGAGAGAACTTAACGCATGCGGTGGTGGTTCAGGTGGAATCTACTACTCGATGTTAGCGTAACAGTACTCACACGGGCAAAGACGCCTTTTTTTTTTAATTACAAAAGGATATTAGCACGCAAGTTCCCTAGCAATACCACTCGATGTTATGTTTGTGCCTTTTTGTTTTTTGTCCAAGAAATATCTTGCAAGGTCAGAATCTTAAGAAAAAACTATGAAACATTAATTCATGAAAAAGGCTATCACACAATCATGAAATTTTTTTTAACCATTGTATATAAACTTTTAGAGCTATAGTTTATTTTAAGAAGATTAATTATAACATCTATAATATATAAGCTAACGTTGGAAATAATATGATAATGTCCTATTAAGGAAATTTAAAATACAATAATGGCACATGTTTTGTCCTATTACCAAGACAAACATATTTTCTTGTAAATATATCATATTTTAATTTCATAGTATCTATTCATTGGATATTTGAATATCGAGTTTCATTGACTTTCTTTGTGTACCAAAAATTTTGTAATCCTTGATTAAATATAGTCAGAAAAGAGTTAGTTGCCCACATGCATGGACTGGCCTATGCATTGATGATTAAAATACAAGAACAATCCTGATTTTCTACAAGGTAGCCCCATCATGACTTTCATTGGTACATGCATAAAGTTTAGAGTCATACTTATCTAGGATAAATTTATATAGTTTGATTAATTGGGCAATTGGCTATATCATGTTGTAATAAGATAAATTTTGTTTTAATTTATAATTACACCAACGATTTACCACATCAATGGTTTATTAGTGGTGAAAATATATTTTATTATAAGAAAGAGGCAGAGTTTTCTGAGCATACCCCTTAGCCACCAATCTTGCTTTGTGTTTCAGAATGTTCCCCTCAGGATCCCTCTTTACTTTATACACCCATTTCAGTCCAATTGTTCTATGCCCCTTTGGAAGACTAGCATAGCACCATGTATCATTCTCCTGAATAGACTCCAATTCAGATCTCATTGCATCAATCGGCAATCTTCTTCTAGTGCCTCATCTACTCCACTTGGATCACCTGCAGCAAGTAGACACAATCCACTGTACTCATAATCAAGCATCTCTTCAGTATTGTCAAACAGGTCATTCAGAGTTCTGTATCTGGGAATTCTTTCCTCTGAGCTGTCAGACCCATGACTTGGAGGTGTTGCTAGATGGTGATGTGGAGCTTGCACTGAGTCTGGGGAGTGTTGTGATGATGGTGTTGCTTCATGTGGAGCCACAACACCGGTTTGCCCAACAGAAGCCTCTCCTCCTGCTTCTGCTGATGGCTGGGCAACTGCATCTGCTGTTGTCAGATTTTCATCAGGCAACTCAATGCACAACGAAAGTTTTAGTTTCTTTAGTTGTTGGATCTTTTGCATTGGTCCAATTCTAGGCTTATCCTTCATCAAACAAAACATCTCTACTGACCACCAACCGACCAGTAGCTGGATCAAAGAGCCTGTAGCCTTTAGTGCCTGGCTCATAGCCAATATGCATCTTTTTGGTGGATCTATCTGACAGTTTGTTCAGACCAGGACCACTATGCTTCACATAAGCCACACAACCAAATGTTCTAAGAAGGTTAACACTAGGCTTCCTCTTGTACCAAGCTTCAAATGGGCTGATGGCCTCAAGGCTTTTTGTTGGGGATCTGTTCAGTATGTAGACAGCTCAGAACTGCTCACCCCAAAACCTTGTAGGAACATTCATGGATTTCAACAAACACCTAGCCATCTCAACCACTGTCTGGTTTTGATGCTCTACTACTCCATTTTGTTGGGGAGTATAGGGAGCCGCTGGAGAGGAGGCGGCTGAGCTGGTCTCCCATGTTGGGCGGCGGCACGGCGACCAGGTGCGACGGCACGTCGCGATCCTCGCAGCGGATCTCCTTGTAGACGGTAACGTCGCACCTGACCCTGAGGCGGTTGCTGCGCAGGTAGGTCGCCCCCCGTGACTCGAGGAACTTGGTGTCGACTAATGCAGCGCCGGACGGCATCTTTTCGCTGAACGTGCGTACGTCGCCGATGGACCCGATGTAGGACGGCTGTCCGTTGTCGTCGAGTAAGCTGAAGCGGTAGGCTGCCGAGACCTCCTCGTCGGCGGTGCAGTGCGTGCAGCCAAGCTGTAGAAGCATTAGTATCCCACCACGAGCAAGAGGGCCTACTCCGCCGCTGTGACGGACGAATTCTGTGTACCAGATGTGGCCACCGACGGTGAAGGTGGCGAACCTGAACCTGATCGCCTTGATCTGCGAGAAGCCGTCGATGGTGAGCGTGTGCGACCCCGCCGCCGTCTTGGCGACGATGCACGTCTCAAACTGCTGGTGCAAACCAATTAAAAAAACTAAAAATGGTCACTACTTCCACCGGCATTTGTCCATGCCCGCACCCGCCACCCTCGTGTAGATCCCGGCAACGGTCGCCACTACTGGAAACAGCACCGCTGCCGAGCTCCTCGATCTTTGCCGAGGGCCGAAAGTTGGGCACTCATCTTTGCCGAGAGCTGACCGTTAGCAAAATACGACCGTCGGCAAAATATTTTTTCGAGGGCCGACCGCCGCAACGACGTACGCCGGCAAAGAAGCTTTTGCCGAGGGCCGGCCGTCGGCAAAACAATTCGTTTGCTGAGGGCCGGGCTCTCGGCAAAACGCCGCCATCGGCAAACGTGGCTAGGTGACGGCGCCCCCCTGCCATCAGTATTTGCAGAGAGCCTGTTGTTTGGCTCTCGGAAAAGTTTTTTTTGAAAATTCTTTTCCAAGTGCCCTGTAGCCGGCTCTCGGCAAACATAAAATTTCGATTATTTTGTGGCCGTCGAGAGCAGTTAGCTGTGTGGCTGCCCATCTTTGCCGAGTGCCCTCGCAGCCGGCACTCGACAAACTTAAGATTCATTTTTTTGAAAATTCTTTGCCGAGTGTACTAGGGATGACACTCGGCAAAGTTGTGGTAATTTTTTTTTTGTTTTCCATATTTTGTCCAATGAAACTTGAATATTTATACAATATATATCGGCAAACACCACACATATATCACCACAAGCACATTCATCACAACCATTCATCACAAATACATCTTAAGTTCAAATACATCACAAGTTCACAAGATTCACGACCATAAGTTCACAAACAAGCTGCTCGCAGCGATTTGACAACCAAAGTTCACGATAGAGTTCGCAGAGGATGGGCAGGCAGCCGTGGCGTCAGGCATCAGGCATCAGGGTGTCGTCGCTGTAAAGGAGTTGTGTTAGCAAAGAGACGGCTGGACAAGTTCTATTCTTTAAATTGAATAGTGTTAGAGATATGGATTGAAGTTCAACTAAACGTACCCTTGTGCCAAAAGTATTTTGGTGGCACCTTCGAGGTCGCTATGTTCTGAGGAAACTTCTTCGATGTTGAGTTGGCCGTCATCTGGTGGTGTCACTGGTACTATGGTTCCAGTTGAATCGGAGGAAGAATCGGAGAGTACCTCAACAAAGCCTGCATTAGGATCCGCATGAGGTAGTTCAGTATTTGGATTATGATATATCTCAAGTATGTAGCTAGGGGCGATGTATAGAATGGTTGTAACATACCTATTTGCATATGACCTCCTCCCTATCCCCCTTCTCCGTCCTATCCACCTGCATGTCTAGAAGGCCCCGCACCGGCCCCATTGCCGGGTTGCGGGTACATTGTGAAGCGGACTGGCGGGTAGGTTCCGGTTGCAGTAAGAGTGACAATTGTTAGAGGGAATAGTGTAACATTAATGGAGCAAGGTTCTGATCTAACTGCACTTATCATTTGATTAGTGTTGGAGTGCCTGACGCGGTGCACGTGGTGGAATGCCTTGTACATGAATCCAAACTGGCCACAAGTATAGCACGTGCCCACCAGAACCATCACTTCTGCGGATGGCTACATGTGCAAAAGTAGGTATAGCTTCTCTAGGTGCATATGTCAAAAAAGATCAGGCAAGACAGATTGTGCTGACCCGGGAGGAGTACCTAAGGGTAAATACTGAACATTACTATTGATTTATTTTGAGATTAAGTTGCTTTAATTTGATCTTCTGATATATCATATGCTTGATGGCGTGTAGGCGATTCCAAACTGGTGCCATCAGCATCCGGATGCCTGGGAAAGGATTGTGGACAAGTGGCTCAATGAGGACTGGCAGAAGGAACATGATGAAGCCCGCTCACGCCTTTGATGATGCAAGGAGTACCACACCTAAGGATGGCAGCGGGTCGGGTTCGGGGCGGGTATCCGCGGGTTTCGGGTCCGGTGGGTTCGGGTTTGGGGCTAGTTTTTCACCCACGGTTTTCGGGTTCGGGTACCCGAAACCTATCGGGTTCGGGTTCGGTTTTTCACCCGTGGATATCCAATGGATATCCAAAATATGTATATATATATATGTGAATATGTGTATATATACATGTGAATATGTGTATATATGTATGAATATGTGAATATGTGTATATACATGTGTGAATATGTGTATATATTTCCGCGGGTTTCAGGTATTTATTCGGGTTTCGGGTATCCGTTCGGGTTTTGGGTATCCGCGGGTTTGGTTTTGGTTATGAAATTCCACCCGAATTGGTTTCGGGCTCGGGTTCGGATTTTGACTTCGGGTTTTGGGTTCGGGTGCACGGAGACTCCACCTGATCCGAACCCGACCCGTTGCCATCCTTAACCACACCATCAAGGCAGCTGCAGCCTCACCAGATTCGCACAGGCCTGGGTAAGGCAAAACCATTTCTCTAACCAAACGCTTAATTCTGCATGATTTCTAACAATGTTGTTGTCTTTCTCACATCAGCGTCACATGGTGGCCGGCCTTGTGGTCACCTCAAGGCATATGCCTTGTCCCACATGGGCAAGGTGACGTCCGACACTGACTGGCACCTGGATGTCCCTGTCGAGTCGTTCACCAACGCCAGCATCCACCCTCGCCTCTCTTATTTAGAGATGGCAAGGTTAGTCCATGGGCCTCAGTATGATCCTACCACCGAGGAGCAGCTTGATCTAGAGATCATGATGAGGGTGGGGCAAGGGAAGAAGCATGGGCGGTTCTGGCTTGGCAACGGCGTCCTCGACACGACCTCGACTCCTCCTTTGAACAAGATCCGAGCCATGAGCACGAGCTCAAGCCCAACCATATGCCAGCGGCCGATCGTGGTGTCGACACTCCAGGTAAATGTTCCTCTTCCATTCCTCGTTCTCTGACTTCTATATACCTTAGCTCCGCAATCCTGAAACATTGGCGTCAACTGTTGCAGGCACAGGTGCAGGCTTTAGAGGCCAAGCGGGAGGTCGAGCGACAGAGGCTGGCGGCTTTGGAGGCCAAGCAGGAGTAGGATCAGCGACAGATGGCAGAGGTGCTCAGCTTTGTGAGGAGTCTTGGGATACAATAGGGTTTAGAGATCCCACCATTCCTGCTCCGGCAGCAGCCACCTCCACCTCCACCTCCACCTCCACCTCAGTCTGAGTCTACTCCGGTGAGTATGAGTACGAATGTTTTACTTTCTCTGAATGTGAAACCTAGTAAGACCTAGTGGCGATGGTGATGGTGGTGGGTGGTTGGTGGTGGTGGTAGTGGTGTGGTCATGGTGGTGTGGTTGGTGGTGGTGGTGGTGGTGGTGTGGTTGTGGTGGTGGCATGGTGGAAGCAAGTAGAATTAGTGCTACTACAAGTTGGTTATCACGTGCGACACGCACGTGTCTATATCATGATTGCTCGTGCATTGCGACGAACGATATTCATTCATCGGAGGAGATTGCGCGTATGCGCGGCACCTTCACCGCCGACACCATGACCGCACCAACAATGGTGCCGCCACCAACGACCACGTCGCCGGGCAACCTCGTCTTCCACACCAACGCCCCCGACATCGTCTCCATCAATGGCTCTCAGTCAGATCTGGAGGCCGCTGTTGGCGGTCCTTAACTCACATTTTATACCGTCAATAAGAATATAAATAGCACACCAAACTTAGTGAATAGGGCTTTACACTAACATATTCCACGAGTTTTGGTGTTTCACCTGTTTTTGCAGAGCTTACATGAAAATGCACTTCAAGTGGGCCAAAAGATGAGTACTATAAAAGAAATAACTAATCCTACTTTGGCTCATAGCAAAACAAGATAAGGAAGGCCCAATCACTCATCATATCTCGGGGCCGACCGCTGGTGGAAAAGAGGCCTAGGACCAAACCAGCCATCCAACACAAAGCCGGCCCACTCAAAGATTTTACTCAGGGCCCAGACATGAGGGGGTTGAACTAAAACCCACATCAAATGATCTCAACTTCGCAAGTCCCCGTCATGGGCCAAGTTAGGAGGCCAAGTGGAGCACGTCCACCAAATTTAATGCCACGTCACTTAGATAGATTAGGAAAATAGAGATACATAAAATAGAAAACGGAGGATCCACAAGATCTCCGGTTACTAAGGGGCTAAGTCTTGCAAAGACTTTACACGTACTCGTTACAATTAAGTAATAGAAGGGGTTTCCCCTATCTACCCTCTCTCTCCCTCACCCTAACCCTAGCGTAATTGTTCACCAGTAAATTGTTCACCAGGTTCGATCGCCTCCCACACCTCCAGTACACTGCATGAGCGTTGCTCACTCAGCGTAATTCGATCTTGTGAGCATTGGCCACATCAAGGAGCCCTCACGGACTCCATGCCCCGAACTGCCAGACCCTGACACGTCCGTGCCGCCCATCTTCGATGGCGGCGGCGACCTTCATGGGACGATGAACTTCTTCCGAGGTGGTTCTTGCGATGGGCTTACAGAACCACAGTAGAACATACACCGTGGCTCTGATACCACTTGTTTGCGCCGGCTGCCGGAATGGCTGCGCCGACGGCGATCTCTCAACGTTCGGTGACCGCGCTCGCGCACGACGTCGCCTGCACTCTCTCGCGCTCGCTCTGAATGTAACTGAACATGAAAGAAATGGCGCTGCCCAAACATTGTAGCTTTCTCAGTTTTTCTTGATTCTATTTATTCATGGTGTTTACACGGTCTGTGACCGACAAGCCCCCCGCCATGCGCGTCTCACGCTGCATCATGCCCGCCTTGTGCGTGGGAACGTTTCATACACACATGGCGGTGACCACTCATAGCCGCACCATGAACGCAGCATGGTTCGGCCCTCTCCACCGCTCATCTGACATGCAGCTAGCTAACTTTAGGAATTGTAAACGTGCAACTAAATGCAACTGCCTAATTATAGGAATGATAAAGTAATGCAGATCCTGCACGGGATTTAGCTAACAGAAGCAAGCGTAGCTTCCTAAACCCCGCCGAACACCAGCCTCGGCCAAGATATCGTCGACGAGCTGCTGCGGCAAGGACGCAGTCCGGTTGAAGGTCCTTTCATTGCGTTACTTCCAAAGCATCCAACCGATTAGGAAAAACAACGAATCGAAGGCCGGCCGCAAAAAACTTGCAAAGCGCCTTGCGGTGAGCCAGCCACCAGGAAAGCATGGGTTCATCGCTGACCAGCACTAGGTCCTGCAAGTGAAGCAAGGTCAGATACCTGTGCCAAACCTCCCTCGAGGAGCAGTGAGTGGGTAGATGAAGAGGGAGATATGATCAACGTCATTGACGAGGCAGAGAATGTCGCTGCTGATGTATGTGTCATGATCCACTGATTGCTATATATTCCAGATGCAATCATGACCAACACATTTATCATGAAACAATATGAGACAATTGTGTTGATTTCAGGACAACGATGACGACAACAACAGCAACAATTGCGAAGATGACGACAATTCCAACAGCGACCGTGATGACCGTTCTGGTAGAGAAAGTGATGACATCAATGACGAGGATGAATTGGATCGGAGTTATCATGCAGGCAGTGATGGGACTATCTGGTAAATTGTTTTCACAAGGATGGAGGTATCTAGTAAAGTCCAAACTTACAGCCACAAAGAGTATCAATGGAGACGTGCTCAGTGGCAAGGGTGATGTGAAGGTGACCTCAACTGCCGAGGCAGGCCTCAATGGAGGTGGTGGTGGCTCTACCGGGGACGACAAGGCTGAGGTAGATGCCACCACAGGCGATGATAAGCGATTTCCCTTTTCACAGTTTGAGATTGTCAAGCAATGCCCTTCAGATCACCATTACCTTGACAACATGGAGCAGGTCAGTAATTTCATTTCCTCTCGGTTAATTCTTGACTTAATGCATAACAAATGCTTGTTATGTTTGTACAAGGAGTTCGATCAATCCATCACAAAAAAAAAAAAAACTTAATCCACCAAAACTTTTACCCAAAAAAATTGTACCACTCTATTTGCTATTCATAAATTATATTTATATAAGTTTAGGGGTGATCCTTCCTACTATGTGTGCTAATTCTTTTTTCCAAACTGCTGATGAGATACAGGGCACAGATAGAGGAAGGTGTTAAGATAGCGTGTATTTCCTTGTATAGGAGCCCTTGGCTTGTACGTCAAGTAGACGAGAGATCGTGTTGTAGTCTATTCGGTATTGTAACCTTGACAAACTCTTGTACATGCCTTATCAGGGGCGGTTCCTGATGTATATATAAACACAGGCGTGAGACCCTAAGGGGTATCTCATCGCACCATATTTTACATGGTATTCAGAGCTCGTATCCTTACGGAACGCATCCATGGCCGCTTCCTCGTCTGCTGCTCCGTTCGCGGGATCGCAGTACTTCTTCCTCCCCGTGACCGACAAGCTCTCCAGGAGCAACTTCGCGATGTGGCGTCTTCAAGTCTTGTCGGCGATTCGCGGGCTCGCCTTGCTGAGTTCCTCAATCCCGGCCGCCGCACCGCGGAGCAGTTCGTTGCTCCAAAGAAGGAAGATGGCACCGTCGACGACAAGAAGCCGCCGGTGATCAACCCCGACTATGACAAGTGGATCGCCAAGGACCAAACGGTCCTGAATTACTTGCTCTCCTCTCTGTCAAAGGAGATTTTTTTCGCAAGTAACATCTTCGGCGGACTCGGCGGCCAATGCTTGGGCCGCCATTGAGGCTCTTTTCGCCTCCCAATCTAGGGCACGTGTCATAGCCACCCGGATGGCCCTTGCTACAGCGACCAAGGGGTCGTCCTCCATCTCGGAGTACATCACGAAGATGAAGACCCTTGCAGATGAGATGGCATCTGCGGGGGAAGAAACCGGGAGATGATGAGCTTGTCTCATATATCTTGACCGGTCTGGATCTCGACTATGACCCGGTGGTGTCCGCTATTGCTGCTCAGGTCGAGCCGATCTCAGTTGCGGAGGTGTTTACCCAACTGACTAGCCATGAGCAATGCCTCGAGCTTCGTGGTGGCAATCAGATGTCCTCAGCAAATATGGCTGCAAAAGGCGGTCGTGGAGGAGGCAATGGTGGAAACCGTGGCCGCGGTGGAGGCGGTCGCGGTGGCTTCGGACACGGCTTCCAGAAGGGTGGCCGCGATGGCGGTAATGGTGGCCGCGGAAGTGGCTTTCTTCAAGGTGTGTTTTGCCAACTCTGCGGCAAGGAAGGCCACACCGTCGTCAAGTGCTTCAAGAGGTTTGACACCTCCTTCTCCGGACCACCACAGAAGAGTGCCTCTACTGCAACGACCTCATCATATGGAGTTGACACAAATTGGTACGTCGACTCGGGCGCTACGGATCATGTCACTAGTGAGCTAGATAAGCTCACCATCCGTGACAAATATGGTGGACACGACCAGTGCACTCGGCATCTGGGCAATGTATGGAGATCGATCACATTGGTTCTAGTATCTTGCATACCCCATCGAGTAAAATTCATCTTAAGAAAATCCTTCATGTTCCAAAGGCCACAAAGAATCTTTTATCCGTTCATCGTCTTGCATGTGATAATAATGCTTTTCTAGAATTTCATCCAAATCATTTTTCCATTAAGGAACAGGCCACGAGGAAGATTCTTCTTCACGGCAGATGTGAAGGTGGCCTCTACCCTTTGAAGTCGAGTTCATGCAAGTTGAGTCCAAATAAGCAAGTCTTCAGTACCGTCGTCAAGCCATCCATGTCTATGTGGCATCATTGTTTAGGTCATCCGTCAAATAATATAGTCAAGCAAGTTCTCAGTCGTCATAGTCTTCCTTTTGTTAGTGAGTCCAATAAAGCAACAATTTGTGATGCTTGTCAACAAGGAAAGAGTCATCAGCTTCCATACCCTAGATCGATTAGCACTTCAGCTGGTCCCTTAAATCTTGTTCATTCTGATGTATGGGGCCCTGCTCCTTCCTCTGTTGGTCGCAAAACTTATTATGTGAGTTTTATTGATGATTATAGTAAATTCACTTGGATCTATTTCTTGCGGCATAAATCAAGTTTTTCAATGCTTTCGTGACTTCCAACAACTAGTAGAGAGGCAATTTGATTGCAAAATTCTTGCTATGCAAACTGATTGGGGTGGTGAATATCAATCATTGAATTCTTTCTTCCAACGCATAGGCATATCACATCATGTTTCATGTCCCCATGCTCATCAACTGAATGGTGCGCGAAAGAAAACATCGTCATATAGTAGAAGTTGGGCTATCTTTGTTAGCACATGCTTCTATGCCACTTAAATTTTGGGATGAAGCTTTTGCTCTTGCTGTTTTTCTTATCAATCGGCTTCCATCAAAGGTCATTGACAATCAAACCCCACATGAGCGCCTTCTTAAAACACCACCTGATTATTCCTTCCTGAGGTCCTTTGGCTGTGCTTGTTGGCCTAATCTTCGACCATATAACTCAAGAAAGCTACAATTTCGTTCTAAGCAATGTGTGTTCTTGGGTTACAGTGATTTGCACAAAGGGTTTAAATGTCTTGAACCATCGGCAGGGCGTGTATATATTTCTCGAGATGTTATTTTCGATGAACAAGTCTTTCCTTTTTCACGCTTGCATCCCAATGCTGGCGCTCGACTCCGAGCGGAGCTTTCTGTTTTACCTGATGCCTTGCTTAATCCACATAATTCGTTTGGGGATGCAATTATACTTGACCATTGTGATTTGTCGCCATCTACTAACCCAGAACCGAGTTCTGGTACTTTTGTGCATGATACAGGCATCCGTGGTGTTTTGTCTGATAATTCACGGCGTCAAATTGATCAAGGACGGAGCTGTTCCCCATCTGGCGACACAACCAGCGTCGAGCACGAGGCTGATCTGCCTCCTGCCGGTGCGACAGGATCAACATCGGGACTGCTGTCGGATACGGCGGCTGTCCCTTCTTCGATCGATTCCGCCTCGTCGACTGCAGGATCTCCTGCTCCCGGACCGCACACACCGTTGTCTACTCCAAGCCGGCTTCAACCACAGACGGATCCAAGCGCGGGAGGATCAGGTCATACGCCTGGATCGTCTGCGGTCACCAACCCTGCCGCGTTGCCTGTGCCTGCTGCGTCGCCTGTCTCTCCAGTGCATCAGCCTTCCCCACAACAGCAACCTCGTGCTGTCACTCGGCTCCAGCATGGGATCAGGAAGCCCAAAATCTACACAGATAGCACGGTGCGCTGGGGTATGTCTGCTACCTCCATGACTGGTGAGCCTGCCTCGGTTGATGAAGCCTTGCGCGACAAAAGATGGGTGGCAGCAATGGATAGTGAGCATGAAGCACTTGTGAAGAACAAGACTTGGCACTTGGTTCCTTTTCCTAAAGGCAAGAATATCATAGATTGCAAATGGGTTTATAAAATTAAGAGAAAGGCTGATGGATCGGTTGAAAGATACAAGGCTCGTCTGGTTGCAAAGGGTTTCAAACAGGTATGGAATCGATTACGAAGATACTTTCGATCCCGTGGTAAAGGCCGCGACTATCGACTTGTGCTTTCTATTGCTGTTTCAAAAGGTTGGTCGTTAAGGCAATTGGATGTACAAAATGCCTTCTTACATGGGATTCTTGAAGAAGAGGTCTATATGCGTCAGCCACCGGGATACATTGATAAATCGAAGCCAACTTATGTGTGCAAATTGGATAAAGCCTTGTATGGACTGAAACAAGCGCCTCGAGCTTGGCACGCGAGGCTATATGGTAAACTTGAAGCTTTGGGTTTCAAGTCTTCAAAGGCAGATGCATCTCTCTTCTACTACAACCGGGGAAAACATACTATGTTTGTTCTAGTGTATGTGGATGACATCATTGTGGCGAGCTCATCTCAAGAAGCCACAAATGCTTTGTTGAAGGATCTGGAAAGAGACTTCGCTCTTAAGGATCTTGGTGATTTGCATTATTTCCTCGGCATGGAAGTGAAGAGAAATTCGGATGGCCGATGGTTTCACAAAAGAAGTATGCGTAAGACATTCTCAAGAGAACTAATATGCATAAGTGTAAACCGATGAATACTCCTCTCGTCAAGTGTTGAGCGACTAAGTGCCACCGATGGTGATCGGCTTGGTCCAGAGGACTCTACAAAATATCGTAGTGTTGTTGGAGCAATGCAATATCTCACATTGACTCGACCGATATCTCCTTCGCCGTCAACAAGGTGTGCCGCATCTTCATGCGCCGACGACGTGCACCGGGAGCGGTGAAGAGAATCCTTCGATATATTCATGGGACATCTCGAACTTGGTTTGCGTTTAAAATCAAGTTCTATGCTAGTAAGTGCATTTTCGATGCCGATCAAGGCGGCAAGGCGTTGATGATCGAAGATCTACGGGTGGCTTTGCGGTGTTTCTTGGTCCAAATTTGATCTCGTGGTGTGCAAGAAAGCAAGCCACCGTGTCACGGCCAAGCACCGAAGCCGAATATAAAGCATTGCGTATGCAACAGCAGAGATGATGTGGATACGTGCGTTGACTGAATTAAAGGTACAACATCCTCCTGCGGCCAGACTTTGGTGTGACAACCTTGGAGCCACATATCTTACAGCCAATCCTGTGTTTCATGCGAGACCGAAACACGTAGAAATAGATTATCATTTTGTAAGAGAAAGGGTGGCACAAAGGTTACTTGAAGTAAGGCACATAGGTACCAATGATCAGCTAGCTGATGGGTTTACTAAGTCGTTACCATTAGCTAAGTTGTTGAAGTTTAGAGGCAATCTCAATCTAGAGGCCGGTTGAGATTGAGGGAGGGTGTTAAGATAGCGTGTATTTCCTTGTATAGGAACCCTTGGCTTGTACGTCAAGTAGACGAGAGATCGTGTTGTAGTCTATTCGGTATTGTAACCTTGACAAACTCTTGTACATGCCTTATCAGGGGCGGTTCCTGATGTATATATAAACACAGGCGTGAGACCCTAAGGGGTATCTCATCGCACCATATTTTACAGAAGGAAGTGGACCAAGAGGGTGCAGAAAGAATAGAAAATTCTTGAGAATAACAACTTTCCAGGTACGTTAGTATTCGGTGAAATTTACGGATATGAATTGAAGTCAATTGTCAAACTCTCAAATCAGTGACTACTGAGCATGTTGTTTATATCTATCTGAAGGTTTAATTTGCCATACAAGCATTCGTGCAGAAACTATCTACGTGCGTGTGTTCGAGGACCGCGTGGACCTTTTGTGAGTGGTGATGGTGGGAGCAAGCGGGACGCCATACCATGACGGTCTCTTCTTTTTCAACGTCCAGCTACCGCCGTCGTACCCGACCGAGCCGCCACTGGTGAACTACCGCTCTTTCGATCTCCACGTGAACCCTAACCTCTACCCCTCTGGCACGGTGTGCCTCAGCCTGCCGAACACCTTAGGCGGCCAAGACGAAGCCGAGCAATGGTCGCCGGAGGCATCCACCATCATCCAGGTCATCATCTCCATCCAGGGCCTCGTGCTCACTGCCCTGCCCTACTACAATAAGCCCGCTTGGGCTCAGGCCGGCACACCGATGGGTCAGCGCAACGAGCTCCCATACAGCGAGAGCACCTTCTTACAAAGCCTCCAGACCATGTTGCACGTCATGCGTCGGCCGCCGGCGGGTTTCTAGGAGTTGATCAGAGAGCACTTCTGCCGTCGTGGGCAGTTTGTCATCCAGGCATGCAAGGCGTACCGGTATGGCTGCCTCGTTGGCACACTGGACGGGGAGGGCAGTCCCACGGAGGGTAGTAGGGTGCGGCCATGCTCCGCCGGATTTAGAATTGACCTGGTCAATGTTGTGCCACGGCTGGTTGAGGCATTCGCTAGTATCGACGACTAACTAAGGGTGCTAGCACCTCCGGGTGCCGCCACCAAGTACTATGTCCACCTTGCCACCTGCTTGATCTATCATGTTGTCACAAAGGCAATTGCAGTTTTTGACTTATTACAGTATTAGCAGTCCTATAACTGTTTACAAATGGTAGGCTTATTTACCACATATCCTAATTTGTAGGAATCAGTTTATTCTCGTTGGATTAGTTAATGTTGTTTGATAGATTTTATTCTTGAATACATAAAAAGTTTGTATATCATTGTATTAAGATCGAGAAATAGTTGCTTAAATGACATGCCACGATCTCATGAAGTGGGGCACTAGGGGACTTTGTACAAGGCGACCACTCACGCACGAGACAACCTAGTTTTTTTTTTCTTTAGAGTCCAAGGGCAAGAATGCCCCAGCCTTTCCATTAAAATTAAAAGACCAACCGGGTTTACATCATTTAAGTGCTGGATACAAAAAAGCCAATACCACTCGGTAAGGCCAGAAGGCATCATCCCCTGATACCAGAAATGAAAAGGAAACTAAAAACCATGACTGTGCGGTAACAACAGCAAAAACTCCCCAGGGCAATTACATCTCACCCAGCGCCACCTCAAGCTCGTTCCACCAAGAAGCTTCAATTCTTATTATGATCCATCGCAGCAGATTGAGGCTAGTCCACCAGGGATCCCCGGGTTCAACCACCTTCAAGACCTTGTGCTTAAGCCGGCAAGACAACCTAGTTTCACTTCCCGGCATCCATCCACCGGCCTGCTACGTTTCTTAAGTGGAAGTGCAGCTTAGTCCTTATGGAAAGTGATCTGAGTCATCTGAAGAAAGCGCCTGAAGGAGAAAGTCGCGGAACTTCTCATTGCGCCTGAAGGAGAAAGTCGCCTGAAGGAGACAGGGTGTGGTCAAGTTGTAGCAAATTTGGGCACTGTTTCTCATTGCTCCAGATGTATCGTCTACCATGCATCCAGATGTCAAACAGCTGTGGCTCTGCCACCACTTGTCGGAATCAGCTCAGGCTGCACCTGTTTATCCTAGCGTTGTTCTTGTTAGCCTCGTCGAGGATGAGGTTGAAGTCGCCAACATAGCCCATGGTCCTGCAAAATTGTCCCGCAGGAATCAAGATGCCATGCTCACTGTGTCCGCTGAGGCCTGCTGCGAGTGAGCTGCCACTGTGAGGGAGTAACATCCTATGCCCACTTCATCGAGATAAGAATTTAATTCTGTTTCTGCCAGGCACACAACATGCCACTGGAGAGGAGCATGATGACGCCGGATTCCAGCGAGGTAGGTTGTCCTTCTATGGATTTGAGGTTTCTTCTTCCTCCTCTTTCTCCTGCTTTGGATCTAGATGCTCCTCCTTCTTCTCTAGATCTGAGTCCTCCTCCTTTTCTAGATCTGAGGACGCAACGTTGGTTTGGGAGCTTCTGGCAAGCTCTAGGACCGGTTTTCCCCCGTGTATGCAATGGATGTTTTGGATGTTGCAACGGATGATTTTTAAATGTTGTAATAGGATTCTTTTTATGGTCGCTGCAACAGATTATTTTGCGATGTTGCAGTACTTATTTTTTTGTCATTGCTATAAATAATTTTAGATATTGCAGCACAAATTTTCTTTGATGTCTGTATGTAATTTTTCTAGCAATATATTTTTCCTTTTGTTTGTATATTTTCCTCGATGTCGCAGTGCATGTTCTTCAATGTTGCACTACGTATTTTTTCGATGTTGCAATGAGAGTTTTCACATATGATTTTGCAATGTTGCAGCTGAAGTGTTTTTTTTTTTGACAGGGACGTGGTGGAGAGCACGTGGTGCGTTGGGGAACGGACGGAGGATGGAGGCGCTATAGGGAGCAGACGATAGGGGGCACGTTCCGTGCGTGGCGGCGGCAAGACGGGATTCGTAAAGGCGGGCCGTGCATAGGGCGTCCTATGCATAGGATGTCGTAGCGCTTGTTGCGCCCTAGTCAATATTTACCGCAATTAGGAGAAGCTAGTTTGCTTCATAATGGCAAGGGATTTGACAATCACGGTCTGCGTAGTTTCTTTAGCACCCAAGGCATCGTGTTCAGCTTTTCATGTCCATACACCTCGCAGCACAACGGGAAGGCAAAGCTCGTCCTACGGACTCGGTAGACACCTCGCATCATGCTCATCCATGCCAGCATGGCCACTGCCTACTAGGTAGAGGCCTTGGCTACTGCCACTCACCTCATCAATCGCCGGCCATGTCACACTAGCGGCGCGGAAACCCCCTTTCAGCTCCTGCTGGGTGAGCCTCCATCCAACAACCACCTTCGCATCTTCGGGTGCTTGTGTTTCCCCGATCAGGCAATGACTGCCGATCACGCGTGCCGGACAAACTCAATGCTCAATCCATGCCATGCGCTTTCCTCGGCTATCCATCCACTCAACGCGGCTATCACCACTAGACCTTCGCACCCGTCGTGTTCTCACGTCTCGCCATGTCACTAACGACGAGAATCAATTCCCATTTCATTCTGAGCAGCTGCTGCCCGCGCCAAAACCAACAAGATCCGCTACAGTGCTTGACGAAACTATCATTCCTCCAACAACAGCCCCGCGTGCGGTGTGCCCCCGTCACCGCCAGAATCCGCTTCACCTCCTGTCACAATTCCACCTCTCCAAACTCATCTTCCCCACCATAGACAAGTCATACATCTAAGCCTGTAGTCCACGAGCTGCTAGCGCTCTCTCCCACTTTCGCGCCAGCTAGTACTCATCACATGATGGCGTGCCAAGGCCGGCATCCTTGGTATGCTCTGTTGTCTAGTGCTGCTCCGATCTCACCCATCCTCGCCACTACAGGCACTGCGCTCAAAGATCTGAATTGGCGAGGCGCCATGGCACTGGAGCTCGAAGCACTCCAGCGCAATTGCACCTGGAGCCTCGTCGACCAGCTGCCGAGCACATAATATCTTGCAAATGGGTTTGCAAACACAAGCTCAATCCCGACGGATCTTGGAGGGCTACAATGCTAGATGGGTGGTGCACGGTTTCACTCAACGTGTCATCATTGACTTCGGCGAAACATTTACTCCGGTAGTCAAGCTGGCGACCATCCGCACCGTGCGCTCAAAGATCCGCGTTGGCAGGACGCCATGGCACTAGAGTTCAAAGCGCTCCACGGCAATCGCACCTGATGCTTCGTTGACTAGCCACCGAGCACCAACGTAGTATCTGGCAAACACGTTTGCAAACACAAAGCTCAACCCCGACGGATCTCTGGAGCGCTACAAAGCTTGATGGGTGGTGCACGGTTTCACTCAATGCAACGTCATTGACTTCGGTGAATCATTTAAGCCGGTGACCATCCGCATCGTGCTCACTATCGCCGCGCCACGTTGTTGTGCCATGATCCATCACGATGTGGTGAAAAATCTAGGACCGACTCATTTGGCCACATTCATATTGCTAGCTCCCCGGTCTAAGTGCCATATGCTTACAGGGCCATGCACAACCATGAGAGGTGCTTAATTAGACCATTTGTAACGCCCCAGCCCGGGAAGACGACTAAGATCCACTCTACGTATTGAATGAACCACACCTGCAAATAAGTCTCTTACGTTTGCGTCCTCACAGGAGTTATTCACCTCCGGGCCTTGTCTTTTCACTTGGTTCAACTCTTCCTCAGCTACGATACCGCGAAATTGGTCTAGCCCAACTTGACCCATCGGACGGGTCTCACAGACATCATGAGTAATGACCAAGGGAATTTCTACAACGACGCTTGAAGCTTCAGGTCCAGTCACTGTGTTGTTCTGATCACACGCGAGACTGGGGGGGGGGGGGGTTGTCAGATAGCACTGTACACAGTGAGTACGTCTCCCCCTGCCCCAAACACAAATTCGGAACGCAAACATCATAAACGCACTGTGCATGAGAGGTGCTCCATGGGCCGGGTGAAGCACTGAAGCCCATGCTGCCTCAATGGGCCGGATAGGAAAGAGTTTGCTGGCGGATAAATTTTGAATCTACTCGGACTCGGTCCAATTGGAACGACCATCAAGCTTGGGACTCTTTTGCGCGTGTTCTTTGATATTTATTTTTATTTATTTGTAATAGTATATAGTGTATATATGTTCATATAATAGTAAATAAGGTGCCGTGGTGCCCTCTATTCTGGGGGCGTCTTGCTGTCCGTTCGCTCGGACGGAAGCCAAGCTCCGGCGGCAGACTCGCGTTTCCCGCCCAGGTCTCCCGCCACCCCACGCCCGCAACACACAGAGAAAGGCATGCGCGCACGCAACTGACGGGATCTGCGCAGGGGTTGGGGGCCACCTCATCTACAAACAAAAAAACTTATAACTAACAAACTAAAAATCTAAATTAAATTTTGATTACACCATTAAATTCGTTGTAATAAATCTTTCAAAACAAGATCCCACATAGATATATTTAGATAAAATTTTATTTACAAATATTTATCTTATTTTTCTTAAAATCTAATAAAATATTGCTAAAAATATTGTAGAACATCGCTACAAATATTATAGAACATTGCTAGAAATATGATAGAACATCGCTAATGATATGACAGACATCGCTAGTAACATCATGGAACATCGCTAGTAACATAATAAAACATCATTAAAAATAGATGGTAAACATCGCTAAAATAATAATAGAACATTGATAAAAAACCATAATTAGAAAAAGAAATAAAAGAAAAATAAATAGAAGGAAATGAAAAAGAAAGAAAAAATAAAAAGTTAAATATATAATAAATAAATGAAACATAAAGAAAAAAATGAAGCACGAAAAATGGAAACAAAAAAGAAAAAAACAGAAAAGAAAAAGAAAGGAAGAAAAAAAGGAAAAAAATAAACGTGTGCATGCGGCGGCAGGAAAGGCGTGCGACAAAATCAGGCGGTGCAGGCATGCGCGAGCGTGGCCGGAAAATCGCGTGGAGGCAGGCATGCGCGCGCGCCAAGCCCGCTCGGACGGCGGCTGGGGTCCGAGCGCTCGGACCCCAATATTTCCGTCTATTCTGCTATTAATCTTATAGCTTGCAAAATTGCATAGCATCAACTTGTCGTCAATCGCTTCACGATGGATGTAGTAGCCCATCAGCAGAAGACAGGCATCATCTGGCAAGAGATCCAAGGCCATCACACCAGCCTACAAGGGTCCACGTCGACTGGCGTTCAGAATCCGGCGACGTGGTTTCACCTTCGAGGGAAACCCTAGCCTACTGATCATCAACGACCTCGGCGTCTGGTCCGTCACCCACCGCCGGTACATCCGGAAGACGAGCTACCACCGCTTCCGTGACCTGAAGAAGGAGCTCCACCCCACCAGAGAGAAGGTACGCAGCTACAAGATGAGCCAGTGGCCGCAGTACACGCAGGACGAGGAGCTCCAGTGCCTCCGCCGGAGGCTCGCCGACCTCTACTGGTCCCTTATGCCGGAGGAGGTGAAGGCGAGTACCGTGCTGTTCTACCGTCACCGACGGCAGTGGCGCCTAAATCAAACAACACTAACTAGTTTGACACGTAGCCATTGGATTCGTTCAAGTTGGTATATGGTTAATCAGCCTAGCGTTTTAAAACAGTTGCAGTACTGCTAGTACAAGTCAAGTATTGCAAACTTTTGTGACAACATGCTTGATTAGGTTTCTTGTTTTGTGTTCAAGGTTAAAACAATATAGCATGACATCTATTGTTTCTAGAGCCTAATGAGAAGTGCACCATCACAAAAATGATGAGAAGTGATCTGGGTTGATATCATACTAGATCATATTCCGCACGTCGCTGCGAGACTTTCTTAGAAATAAAGTTGCTGCATACATTAGTTAAACCTTCAAGTTCCTACATCATATTCTTATCACAATTAGGCAAGGTGAAGGGACGCTGGTGGGCTGGGGCGGTTGGCGGCAGTGCGATTGGTGGTGGCAGTGGCGGCAGCTGGCACGACTCCTCCTAATCTCCTCTGCTGCGGTGGCAGTGTGAGGAGACGTGAGAGGGATGGAAATAGATGGATGCACTTTTTTGTGTTGGAACTTCAGACTTCGGTTATGAGCCTAAAACACGTGAGCTACGAAGAGTTATTAGGACAATGACTATGGCTTTGGCCCTAGGAGCCTTAATTATATTAGGTCCAACTCCGCTCCTGGCGGTTGAAAGTTTGTAGTATAAATGGCATGACATTGTTGAAAGATGATGACAATAATTATTTTAGGACAATTGTTATAACTAGTGAGAAATGATATGGATAGTCTTTTATAGGGTAAAGTTCACTTTTGGACCTCGAACTCTCGCAAAAGTCTGATTTTCAACCTCCAACTTCAAAAACTGGATAACATTGGCCCTCCAACTCTTGAAAAAGTTCACTTTAGGACCTGGGCGGTTTTCCAGGCGGTTTTGCATGGCATCAGAGCAGTGCTGACATCAGCGATGACGTCAGCACTCCTTTTTTATTTACGAAATTGATATCTTCTTATTCGGAGCTCCAAATATAGCAAATAATATATCAATTTTGATCGTCTCAACGAGCTCTTTGCAATGATGTACTCCGTTTTGTTGTTTAAGATAATTTTATTTCGTGAAAAAATAAATATTTCTACGAATATTTAATTCAAAACTTGTTTACATACTTGTTTACATACAGGATTCACTTTTTTTTAAAAAAAGTATTAATCACCTTTCTCGTACGATTCATACGGAATTCATACACTGCTGTTTAATTTCTTGAAAAATTGAATATCCAGCTCCCAACTCATGAAAACACACACACTGTTTACATCCTAGTAATTTCACAAGGGACTTTATCAAATCAAAACTCTAAACAGGCTGCTCACTTTTCGTCGAGCATCTTCACAAGCTTGCTATCATCAATGATACATGCAGTACGAATGGGAAAATAGGAGCCTTGTATACATTTGATGAATACAGACAGTACGGGTAACTTGTAGCTAGCCAAAGGCATGTACGCTAGTCGTACAGCCGCCTGTCACAGTAAGCACGTATAGATATATATATACACTTCAATACTTCATCTCCTATAAGACGGCACGGGCCAGCAGGAACGAGGTGGAGCACCAGGAAACAATACGCGCGCGACACATACATACAACACGCGTCATCACATCACACCTCACCTTACGTACTACGTAAATACGTACTCACCCGATGTCGTCGCTCATCGGCGACTGCGTCACGGGCACCACGGTGGAGCTGCCCATCCCCATCTCCAGCTCGTCCAGCGTATCCTCCTCCGTGGCTCCAGCTCGTCCAGCGTATCCTCCTCCGTGGCCACCGGCGGCCTCGCCTTGGGTACACCACTCTACGAATATTTAATTCAAAACTTGTTTGTAGAAATATTTAATTTTTCACAAAATAAAATTATCTCAAACAACAAAACGGAGTACACCATTGCAAAGAGCTCGTCGAGACGATCAAAATTGATATATTATTTGCTATATTTGGAGCTCCGAATGAAAAGATATCAATTTCAAAAATTAAAAAGAAGTGCTGACGTCATCGCTGATGTCAACACTGCTACAGTGCCATGCAAAACTGCCTGGAAAACCGACCAGGGTCCTAAAGTGAACTTTTTCAAGAGTTGGAGGGCCAATGTTATCCGGTTTTGAAGTTGGAGGTTGAAAATCAGACTTTTGCGATAGTTTAAGGTCCAAAAGTGAACTTTACCCTCTTTTATATTGACAACAACTTGTAGTGAGATTGGCAATATAAAAGATACAGATCAAAAATTGTGATGCAATTGGTTGTGATCAGGTACAAAATTAAAGGAAGATGTCCCTTGCTTTTTCTACTTTTACCGATCATTCGATACATCCATATTTTCCAAAAAAAATATTTGGCCGTTCGTCTTCTATTTGGCTCTCCATTGTTGGAGATAGTCTGACTCCAGTACTCCGCTGGTCCACTCCATATCAGCTTCCCATAGTTTCGCCGCCAACAAGAACCGGGCAGGATCGGACACGCACCACCATGCCGGCCGGAGGAGGAAACCGCGACGCCGCCATGCCCATCCACGTGGTGATGCTCCCGTGGCTGGCCTTCGGCCACATCGCCCCGTTCGCGCAGCTGGCGCGGAGGCTGGTGGCCTCCTCCTCCTCACCGTCCGCGTCACGCTCCTCACGGCCGCCGGGAACGTCCCGCGCGTCGAGGCCATGCTGCCGTCCGCCGGCGGGGTGGCCGTGGTGCCGCTGCGCCTGCCCCGCGTGCCTGGGCTTCCCGAGGGCGCCGCCAGCACGGCGGACCTCTCGCCCGACGGCGCCGAGCTGCTCAAGGTCGCGCTGGACGGCGCCCGGCCACAGGTGGCCGCGGTGCTAGCCGAGCTCCGCCCGGACGCCGTGCTGCTCGACTTCGCCACCCCGTGGGCCTCCGAGGAGGCCGCGGCGTTGGGCGTCAAGTCGCTCCACTTCAGCATCTTCTCCGCCGTCTCCGGTGCCTACCTCGTCGTCCCCGCGCGCTGCCCCGACGGGTCGGCGTCGCCACCATCAGCGCGCGACCTCATGTCCGCCCCCGCGGGCTTCCCTGGCTCCTCCCCGCTCGCCGCCACGGGCGTCCCGGCGTACCAGGCCGCCGACTTCACCTACGTGTTCACCAGCTTCGGTGGGCAGCCCTCAGTGTACGACCGTGTCGTGGCCAGCATCCGGCCCTGTGACGGCATTGTGCTCAAGACCTGCGCCGAGATGGAGGGCGCCTACGTCGACTACCTCGCCGCGCAGTTCCGCAAGCCCGTGCTCATGGCGGGGCCGCTGGTGCCGGACCCGCCGCGGGCGGATGAGCCGCTGGACGAGCGCTGGGCCACTTGGCTGTCCGTGTTCCCGGCCGGCGCCGTCATCTTCGCCTCGTTCGGCAGCGAGACGTTCCTGCCGCCCGCCGCGGCGACGGAGCTCCTGCTCGGCCTCGAGGCCACGGGCCGCCCGTTCCTCGCCGTGCTCAACTCTCCGGACGGCGCGGCAGTCGTCCAGCCGCCGGGGTTCGCGGAGAGGGTGTCGGGGAGAGGGATCGTGCACGCCGGGTGGGTGCAGCAGCAGCACATCCTGCGGCACCGCAGCGTGGGGTGCTATGTGACCCACGCCGGGTTCAGCTCCGTCGTGGAAGGGCTCGTCGCCGGCTGCCGCCTCGTGCTGCTGCCCTTTAAGGGCGACCAGTACCTCAACGCGGCGCTGTTCGCGCGCGAGCTCCGCGTGGGCGTCGAGGTGGCGCGCCGCGGCGAGGACGGCTGGTTCGGGCGCCAGGACGTGTGCGAAGCGGTCGCCGCGGCGGACGGAGAGGGAGGAGGGGACGCTTGGAAGAAGTGGGCCGACTTCTTCACGGACGCCGCCGTGCAGGGAAGGTTCGCCGACGAGTTCGTCCGCCAGCTCAGGGAGCTCGTCGTCGGCGCGGCCTCCAGTTAAGTTTAGCCGGCGCTCGCCTTCTGTTCGTCTGTCGTTGTTGTACACTTCTCTGTCCGTATTCTCTTGTTGAACTGAACGTGCTGTCAACTGTGATCACTGTTGTGTCATTGTGTGTGCACTTGTACAATGTACTTCGTTATCTTTTTTTTTTTTCCTTTTCCATGTTTCATTTGTACCTTTCTTGTTGTTTAGTCAACACAATAACTATTCACGTTCGTAAATTAATTGTACAAATTAGTAGAAAAATATGAACACAATAAGACTTTTGGGCTCTTGCCGTGGAGACGGTGGAGGCGGAGCCGGAGCCCGAGCGGTAGCGGCCCGAGGAGGAGTCGAAGCTCAGGCTCTACAGCTCGTCCGCCGCCGTGGGGGCGTCGTTGACTCGTTGGTAGGCATTGCGGTTTGCAAGCGAGGTGGTGACTGGCTCATCTGCTGTGGCGGCTGCGGGGAGCCGGGGACAGGGGACACGATAGAGGAGAGGAGATGGTGGAGAACGTCAGGGGCGAGAGGCGAAAGCAGAGGTGGGGTAATTTGATTTGATTTGATTTGAAGGCCGGGGAAGGCATACGACTGTGAGTGTGGTGAATGGATGGTGATGGTATGGACCGGGCCGGAACTCCTGAGCCGCGCTAAACATGAAGTAGGCGGTACTAGTAGTAGATTGCGCCAAATTATCTGGCGTAAGACGAGCAACAATCACTATCACGAGCCATCACTCGAATAAAATAATATTATGGCTAGCTTAGCATTGGATTAATCACAACGAGGTCAGCACTGCGCTGGAACCATTCGAGGGAACATGCAATGCAGTGACGCCACGACAGCATATTCCAGCACTCCGAGATGCTGATGCTGCTACATTTGCATTTGCCTGCATTGGTCAAGGACAAAGGGGGCATTTATTTGTCCCATGTGATGGATGGATTGGATGCCCTAGGAATGCTGGACCAGTGTTGGTTGGGGGTTTTGTAGAGACCAGCTTAATTACCTACTACTAGGTCAATAGGTCATGGCATTTCTTGTAGAGATTAATCTTACCCAACCACAACGAATACGGTAGCAACTCGCATGCGTCGTGAGGCATGCATTTCCATGGTACTTTCTTGGAAGGATATGCCTTGCTCACCGTCACATATATGGCGCATTTGTTTTCCTGCATCTCTTAAACTAGCTAGACCCGTCCAAAACCGACCCATCCAAAACCAGACCGTGCAAGTGCAACTTCCAATAGCCATGACAGTATGACACTGTCAGTACTCTGATCAGATGGCTTTTCCTCACCTCCTCTGCTAATGTGACCTCTATGTGCTGCAGCTGCAGCTCGGAGCTGAACCTGAGCAGTGGCATCCAACATGCCTGGCCCAGTATCTTTCTTCTTATCGTTGGTCGTTGCACTTGCACAGGTACTACCGTACTGTACTAGGTAGGTATCGCCCCGCCGTGCGGCTTCTTTTTCTTTCAGATTCAGATACAGACAGAGACAAGCGAACAAAGCCGCCGTTTCAGTCTGAAGTTTTCGATCCGTTGAGAAGCGAATAACACGGTGGACGTGACGCGGCCTCAAGCCTTGAGAACGTCCTGGTTCGCGACGAGGTCCACATCACGCTCACCGACTTCGAGGGTTCGACCTCTCCTTTTTTTTTTTTTGACAAAAGCATATATTAAATGCGACCTACCTAAGCCTACATGGGTCGGTTCGAACCGTTCATGGATACGAACCGATCCTTAAATACATAAACGGATCGATGCGGGTCGACCCTCCAGAAAACAGGTTCAATTAGGTTCATGTAGGGCCGTAGCCCGTAGGGTGCAAATTGGTGACCTTTAGGTGCATTCTAAACCTCTTTAGTTCAAGTATTTATATTACTTCTCCAAATTTTTGAAAAATAGTATAAATATTTGAACTAAAGAGGTTTGGAAGTGCATCTAAAGGTTACCCCTTTACACCCTGGTTCATGAACCATCGACCCTAGGGTCGACTCGAGAATGAAGTGCCAGCGGGATTGGAATCGAACGAAGAAGTCTGTGTGGTGCTCTGGAAGGCCGTGAGTTGGATCTGCTAGGCGGCGATGAGTTGGTTTGACTGAGCGCAGGGAGCACAGGGAGCGATGACGACGAGAAGCATTGGTACGGTACCATCCTGTTATTACTAGGGTTTGCGATTACTTTTGTAATCTAAAATAGAAACCATTGGTACGGTGCAACAAAACTTGTTCTCTAATGTTAATATCTGAAATATATATCCTTGCAGTATAGCTTATGATGTATTTTTGGCACTCGCATTGACATGGCTAATGAGTAATGATATAAGGTCCGGCTCTGTGTTTTGAGTGGCAACCAACGGTGGATCCAGCACTACGGCAGCCTAGGCCATAAGCCTAAAAACCATTCTAGATGACGCTTGTGAACAATGTGGACAATTTTGGGAGGGTTGTGACCATCTCATCTTCCACTGCCTAGTTCCTAGCTCATTCTGGACACATCTTGGCTGGAGCACACAAATTCTTTGATTGGCATCCACTGGGAGATGAGATATTTTGTTTTTTTTATTGGCTAATAAATAGTTGTAACAAGAGAGCACATCTTTGGATTTTGGGCCCATCAAGCAACCAGCACAAGTAGTCCAGGAAAAAGATTAAGGCAATAGCCGTCGACGCCCACCTTGCTCACTCTGCTCGCATAGTCGCGTAGCTAGACTCGTAAGTTACAGCCGCCACTGTCACCCACCCCCCACGATGCATCATGCCACGCCGCACCTCTGATGGTACAGCGTTCGCACCCAGCTGACAACCCCCTCAGACTGTCTCCAACGAAACACGCAAAGCACAACCCAAACCTAAAAATAGATCATCACAGTGTTTTTGCCTCCCCGAAATACTCTCCAACATGCAAACACAGCGCCTATTTTTGGTACGACGCCGACGCAAATTAGCGTCTTCTGCTCTCCACCACGCAAATCCTTGGAGCAATGGGAGGCTGCCACCTGGAAGCAACACACCGTCACAGGCCTATAGGGATGCGTTCCATGGTGGATCTGCTTGGGCTGTTGGAGAAGGCTGAGATCTGGGTAGGTGACTTTTTACTTTGCGCAATGCAAAAACATCAAATGAGTTTTCTATTTCGGTTCTCCTTGTTGGAGATAGCCTAGGTCTCCGACCCTCTACCATCCGGCTCCGCCTCCGTGGCCTCACCACCTCTCCTCACTCAGAGTTGCAGGCGAGCGGAGAAGGTGAGCAAGCTTCTGACTTCCCTTGTCAGGTTTGGATTCAGAATTTCCAATTTTCAAGTTCCCAATGTCAACCCTTTGATTATATTCAATTATTTCTATAGAGTTCGTGAGCAAACAGAGGCGTGCTGAACAATGACCTACTCCATCCCGGATTCGACTAGAGTGTGCTGAGGCCCGAGATCGGATGGTTGAGCTGTTCGTTAGAGATACAAATTTATATTGCGGCATTATTTGTATTGCCTCAAATGTTTGTGAAACCTGCAAGTGATTTAGGCCTTGTTTAGTTTCCCTCCAAATTCCAAGTTTTTTCACTCTCTCTCCATCACATCAATTTTTACCCGCATGCATGGAGCATTAAATATTGGTAAAAAAAATAACCAATTACACAGTTTAGTTGGAAATCACGAGATGAATCTTTTGAGCGTCCACAATTGGACAATATTTGTCAAATAAGACGAAAATGCTACTATTCATCAGGTTGAAAATATTTGCAATCTAAACAAGGCCTTAGTAAAAATATTTGTTCTATTTTGGCAATTGGTGTTTCGCTTGCTTCGAGTGAAAGTGAAAGCAATCATAAGTTTGGAGCATAATACCTGAAATCTTCTAGATGGCCTATTCTTTTCCAATTGGCAATATATTTTATTATCAACTCATTTTATTTCCTATTGGCAATATACTTTATTTGTTGTTTGATTTGGATTATTAAATTTAGTCTTAGCGTTAGCACGGGCACTAACTAGATTTGATGGTCTTTCAGTGTTGCATTGTGATTGATAATGTAGAGCACTGGGGCACACTGTTTGTGTCCAGTGACTATGGCATGTAATTAGCCCATTCAGGCAAATGGTAAGATATCTAACGCCTTTTCATTTATATTTTTTTATTTTAACATTACTTCTATATTATTTATCTAATTGTGAATTTTTGCAGTGGTTTTCCTGGATCGGAAGGCATGGTTGCCATGTTTTGCACCTTACCATTATAAGGGTAAAAGGAGCTGAGTGATAGGGAAAGACAATCCGTAAATTTAGCAATGATCAACTATTCAATGGCTAGCTATTCAAGGTTTTTTTGTTTCTTGTGACACTATAAAATCCAATACCGTGTGTCTTCGAGGCAATACATTTATCACTTAATATTTTGTATTTGGCATAATAGTACCTTTCTACGATTTAGATATCAGTTATACAGTGATATTAGTATCTCCATTGCTCCATGATCTTATATTGATTAATCTCATTTGCATCATGTTTTGATATTTCAAGTCATATAATAGGACTCTGCATTCTCAAGTAAATAGGCGCAACAATATATTTTTATTTTCTTGATTCATCATTCATTTGTAGGGTGTTTATCAAGACATGCACTGCTAGTAAAATCTAACTGAATCATATCTTCACAGTTTAGCAATAGATTATTACAAAGTCCCCAAACAGAGATAGCAATGCTACATTATTACAAAGATATCTGTGCCCAATTTCAAGTCATGACATGTCAAACACAAAGCATAAATCAGCATCATCAAACAATCGATAACCACAAACTATCATAAGCAGTAGGTACAAACATGACACATTTATAGCAAATGTGTCTTCATGAGCAAAGGTGTAAAGCTTCCACTATTTGCATAGCTAAACCAATAAACCATGAAGATTACAACTGCAACCTTCAACACAAGCATAACTCATTCCTATTATTATTGTAAAATTCTAAAAAAAAGAACAACATCGCTCAGTAAGATGATTGAGAAGAAAAGGATCGACAACCTACAAGAAATGTTGTTAAGTACTTTTCAAATTATGCAGGTTGTGGGACCTCATTCGCTCATGGGGAACATTTTCTTATGAGGTCTTAGAAAGGAGGCCGAGCACAAGAGACTACAGATTGATTGATAAGCTCCATGGAACAAATCAATATACAAATCAAGAACTGGCCACACTTAACAACTTGATTGGAACTAATGGTGAGTTGAGGGTGTGTAGCATGAACCAACAATATGTCATCACTGGTAGGAAACTTCCAGAGCTTGGTTGATCCTACATTTATAGTACAAGGACAAGGAGGAGGGAGAGAGAGAGAGAGAGAGAGAGAGAGAGAGAGAGAGAGAGAGAGAAAGAGAGAGAGAGAGGCAGAGGAGTAGAAGGCGTGCCGAACCCCGCACTAGAGCAGCTCAGACCATGGTCCTAGTCATGGCCCATTTAACAAGAGAGGATATCTTTAGTTTTTGGGTCCATCAAGCAACTCAACACAAGCAGCCTAGGCAACAGTAGGGCAATAGTCATCGGCACTTGCGTTGCTCTTGCTCGCTCTACTAGCATAGTCGTCACCACCCCATGATGCACCGCATCGCACTTCCATCGTCTACGCGCAACCGATTGCCCCACCGATATCCGACCCTCGTGTGAGATGCTAGCAACAACATCTGACTGTGATTAGATCACTTTTTTTTCGAAAGCGTGCAATTGCACGTACTACTTTAAGAGAAGGGGAATAAGTTTGTTACAACTTCACATTCTTACATCAGCGGCGAGATTCCAACCGATGCAAGATGTGAGAACACACTCAGACTTAAACGGTGGCGCAGAACAAATGTACTAACTAAGAAACTATTCTGCTAAAAGGCGACCAATCAGCGGCGACTAGTGGGCAAGAGCCACAATCGCGGCGAGGTCGCGGTAGCCGGCAGCGATCCAAGAGTCGAGCTCGTCCCTGATGTGCTGCTGGACCTGGGCCGTGGTAGAGGCGAAGCCATCAAAGGTCCTGCGGTTGCGCTCCTTCCAGACTTCCCAAGAAACCAGAAGGACAGCCGAGTCGAAACCCTTCCTTGCCAAGTCTGGGACGCTACCACGCGCGCGCAGCCACCAGTCGACTAGCGAATCGTCGAGACCCGGCGCCAAGTGGAGCAGGCCGGCAGAGTGCAGGAGTCTGGACCAGATCTCTCGGGTGAAGACGCAGGCGGCGAGGAGGTGGTCGTGCGTCTCATCGTGCTGACAGCACAGAACACAGGTCGCCGATGGTTGAAGGCCGTGCTTGGCCCTCCGCGCCGCCGTCCACAGCCTACCATGTAGTGCCAGCCAGAAGAAGAATTTGACCTTGGGGGGAGCCCGCACTTGCCAAAGCTCCTTTGCGCCGTGCAGCTGGACGGTCCCCGCGAAGAACGCACGGTAGGCGGAGGCGCTGGAGTACTCACCGTTCGCTGTCCAATGCCAAATGAACTTGTCCGCCGTGTCCGGGCAGAGCTGTACCTCAACGAGCTTTGTCAGCAATGTGCAGAATGTCCAGCATGATAGGCTGCGTTCTTGCGCCTACGATGTCGTGAATCCACTGATCGTTGTCCAAGGCCGCCTTCACAGTCCTCCGTCTTCGTCGTGCACCAACAAGTGCAAAGGCGTGAGGTGCGAGGCGGTGAATGGGGCCATCCGGAAGCCAGGAGTCGGTCCAGAACAGTGCCCTCATGCCATCGCCCAAATGGACCATAACAGACGCGCTGAACATAGCCGCCACCTGCTTTTCCACCCGGCACGGGAGCAACGCCCAGGGGGCAGCTTCGTCCGTGCGCTTACGCCATTCCCAGCGGAGGCGTAGTGCGAAGCCAAGGATGCGAAGATCGGGGAGGCCGAGGCCACCCAGGTCCCGCGGTGAGCACGCTACCGGCCACGCAACGCGGCAGGCTCCTCCGGATACAGTGGACGTGCCAGCCCACACAAAAGCCCCTTGTCTCCTGTCGATCTCAGCAATAGCCCAAGGTGAGAGGGCGCAACAGATGGACACATGTACCGGGATCGCCGAGAGTGTGGTTTTGGCAAGCGTCGTCCTCCCAGCTGAGGTCATCAGGTCGCCCTTCCAGGTAGGGATTCTTGCCGCTACCGAGTCGATGATGCCTTGTTCCTGGGTGCGGCTGAGCCTGGAGATGGACAACGGCGCCCCCAGGTACTTGATGGGGAAATGAGCCACCCGACAGGGGAAGACCTCCAGGACAGCCACAATTTCATCCTGGGAGCAGCGGATTGGCATGATGGAGCACTTGTCAACGTTGGTGGTGAGACCCGAAGCCCCCGCAAAAAGAGCAAGGATCCTTCCGATGCAGGTGAAGTCTAGGCGGCGCGGGGCAAGGAAGACCACCAGATCATCGGCGTAGATGGACGTGCGGAACTTGATGGCGTTCCCAGGCAGAGGGTGCAGCTGCCCCCGGCGATCCGCCTCAGCGATGAGGGCGTTAAGAACCTCCATGACGATGATGAAAAGAGACGGCGACAGGGGATCCCCTTGGCGAAGGCCCCGCGCGTGGTAGATGCGGCGCCCCGGGTGGCCATTGATCATGACCTTGGTCGTTGCGGAGGACAGCATGTAGGATATCCACTCCCACCAGCGTGCAGGGAATCCCACATGCTCCAAGACTTCCAGCAGGAACGGCCACGAAACAGTGTCGAACGCCTTGGCTAGATCCACCTTGAGAAGGACCATGGGCACGCGCCGGCCGTGCAGCCAACGGCAGGCGAGCTGCACAGTGCGGAAGTTCTCATGAATCTGACGCCCCCTGATGAACGCGGTCTGGTTGATCTTGATGAGCTCTGGCATGTGTGGCTGCAGGCGTAAGGCCAAAGTCTTGGCGAAGAGTTTGCCCACAGTGTGTATCAGGCTGATGGGGCGGTAGTCATGAAGAGCCTCAGGGGAGCGGGTTTTGTGGAGGAGCACCATGACCGCCTCGTTGATGCAGTTGAAGTCCCTGAAGTCCAGCTCCCACAGCACATGGAAAGCGCGTACGATGTCGGCCCCAACAATCGACCAAGCGGCCTTCAGGAAGCCCGCACCGAACCCATCCGGTCCGGGGGCACGATCCGAAGGCGACTCCTTGACCGCTCGCGCAACCTCATCAGCTGAGAAAGGCGCAGCAAGGGCGGCCAGGTCGAGATGCGGCAACTGCGGCTGAGGTAGGTTGATCCGGTGCGTGCGGATAAATGCCGTCCCAAGGATTGCATTGAAGTAGCCATAGACAACCTCCTCCTTGGCCTCATCTTCAGTGAACGTATGGCCTTCATGCGCAATAGCAAGCATGTAGTTTTTCCGGCGTCGATGGCACGCTTGCAGGTGAAAGAACTTTGTGCACGCGTCCCCCTCGCGTAGCTGCCGCGTGCGGGCGCGCTGGCGTGCCATAGTCCGGGCCAAAGAAGCAAGGCCCTGGACATGCGCCTTAAGGTATCGGTGCAGTTCATGTTCCCCCGCGGAAAGGTTGCGTGTTTCTTGTGCGACGTCGAATCCTTGGATGATGGCACGTGCAGCCGCCAGTTGGAAGTTGATGTTCCCAACGTGGCTGGCCCGCCAGCTGCGAAGGGCCGGCGCGAGGCGACGCAGCTTGATGTCTAAGTTCTTGCAGGCATCGACGTCCGGGTTGGGCGGCCCCCAAGTGTCAGCCACGACATCGAGGAAACCATTGATACGTGGCCAGAATAGCTCGTAGCGGAATCACGGCACGGCCCAAGGCTGAGAGTTGAGGACGAGCAACAGTGGCGCATGGTCAGAGGAGTCAGAGGACAAGCTCCGTAGATGGTGGTGCGGGTAGAGCTGCAGCCACTCGGTGGAAGCGAAAGCATGGTCCAGACGCTCCAATGTTGGGTGCTCCCGACCATTGGACCAGGTGAACAATCGGCCATTTAGGTGGAGCTCCTCAACTTGGAGGTGGTTGATGGTGTCGCGGAACGCCCGCATGAGGCCTCTGTGCAGGCGCCCATTGCTTTTGTCCGCGGCTCTGTAGATGAGGTTGAAGTCACCACAGGCCAACCATGGCCCGGGGCAGGCTGCCCGGATATCGCGCAGCTCTTGCAAGAATGCCGCCTTCTCAGAGCGTAGAGTCGGGCCATAGACGTTGGTCAGCCACCACTGTTGCTGTGAGGCTCCAGAGATTTCGACAGTGATGGAGAAGCGTCGCCGCGTAGAGGAGGACACGGTCCAAAGATCCCGCCGCCCGGGAGGTGCAGCCCCCCCCCCTCTCGCGGCGCGCCAACAAAGCAAGAAGGCAAAGTCATAGTCGTAGCCGTGATGTCGGTGTTCATTGTCACTGAGAAGTTCTCAATCTTAGTTTCCTGGACACAGACAATGGAAGCACGCTGCTGGGAAACTACATTTCGGACAACATTCCGGCGCGCTCGATTGTTGAGGCCACACGCGTTCCAAAGTAGTAGGTGGTTTTCACTCATCTTGGAAACTAGTCTGCAGATGGTCCTCGTATGCGCGGGGCTCAGGTCGCACGACTGGCAGACCGAGCCGCCCGGCTGCCCAGTAGGGGGAACAGCTTGCGCATGTTGTCCTGGAGCTCGAGGGGGACGTCATCCCCGAAAGCCTCCTAGAACCTGATGGCAATGGTCCGGTCCGGGCTATTGGAGCCATCCTGCTCCGAGCGGCCCGCCCACTTGTTGATGAGGACCCGTCGTGCCTGTCTCTCGGGGTTGGGGTCCCGGTAGGCAGACTTGGCGGCGAGGCGCGTACTGCGCGTGACCACCACTCATCGTGTACCAGCTCGGATCGTCTTGGGCGCGGGGGGTCAGGCAGCAGAGGCTCTTCAATCGGCAGGGTCATGGAGTCGATGAAGGCCGCGACCGAGGACTCCGAGGGCGACAGGTCAGGCGGTGTCTCGGGTCCCCTGGGCGCAGGGGGGTCGGCGTCACGAGGTACACAGATGTCAGCTGCGGGCACCGCAACCGAATCGGCTGGGCGCGCGAACTCCGTGTCCACCAGATCGGACCACCAGTCCGGATCATGCCGGTCCTCCTGGGGCTACTGTTCCCCCAAGCTGGGTGAGCCAACTTCAAGAGCCGCTGGGGCCGGCGGGGTTGACGGGGTCAAAGTCCCCCATGCCATCGGGGACGCAGGTGGGTTCTCGGCCAATGGTGATGCAGGTGAGTTCTCGGCAGGAGGGCCACTGAGCCGTAGCTGGGGCACCTCAATCGCGAGTGCCTTACCATGGCGATGGGCGAGCTCGGCGGAGACGCATGTTGCCCACCAATCCAGGTGGTTTGGCGGTGGAGTGGCCATGCACCTGCCACCAAGGAGGAGCATCGGCGCGACGTTGATGAAGCGTCCCACAAACCTGGTCCCACGTGCAGAGGAGCACCGATGGACCAACTACGAAGGTGTGGTGAACCGCAGTGCCCGCTGACAGGAGGAGCGGCCGGAAGCTCGGCCGGGCGAAGCAGCACGAAGTACCTTGGATCCCAAAGCCGGCGGTGATGGCGTGTGAAGAGAGGGCAAAGGCGTGTGCGGTGGGGACTGCAGCTGCCAGCGCTCCGTGCCCCAGTCCGCCGCGTCGACGGGCGGCAGTGGACAGACGACCTCCCCAATACGCACAGCACGCCTAGGGCCTCCATGCCGCGGGTATAAGCTGGTGGGGTGGTCGTTCCTGTGCCTGGGGTCAGAGTCGACAGAGTCGACATCGGAGTCACAATGAGGGGTGGGACAGTAGTCGTCGTGGTAGTCGTCATCCCCCCCACGACCGTTGAAAGGTCACAATGGCTAGAGAAGGGGGGGGGGGTGAATAGCCTAATAAAATTTCTAGCAAGGAAACTAGATAACCCAATTAGATAGCAAGGCGGCAAATGTGCAAAGCAAGTGCTTCAACTACTCTATGCAAGCCGTCCTACCAAGCAAGGCTACTCAAATTAAGTGCACACACAACAACGGTGATCAAGCTACACAATGTCGGTTCACCGAAACCAACCAAGCAATTCTACCCACGGGATTTACTCTACACAATGAGTGGTTCCCGACCGACCACAACAAGTAGTTCTACCCACGGGTAAGTAAAGAGAGGATGGAAGGTTATACCGCCGCGAAGAGTAGAAGATGGCCAATCACCGGTGTAGAAGCCAATCACCTAGAGATGCTCAAGCACAATCACAATGGAGGTCGAAACCTCGGCAATCACAAATCAACACAATGATTTTTTTACCGAGGTTCACTTGCTTCCTGGCAAGCTAGTCCTCGTTGTGGCGATGCACTTGCTTGGTGAGTTGCCCGCTCAATTGGCTCGGTGCCAAAGACCCCAATGGGGAGCCGCAATCTCCACACAAGACAAGGATCCACAAGCCACGAGCAATCCACTAGAGTATCCTTTCGTGAACTCCCGCGGGAAGGATCAAGAACCCTCACAAGAACCCGGTGTGGCCTCGAACAATCACCAAGTCGAGCTCAACCACCACCCGCCGCTCCAAACCGTCTACGGTGACGGGAATCACCGAAGAGTAACAAGAATCCGCAGCTCACTCGATGAACAAGTGCCTCTAGATGCAACTCTCAATGCAAAACACTTGTTCTCACTCAAATCTCTCTCAAGATTAGCAAAGGAATCAAAGAGATGAGTGGGGGAGTGTCTCTCCTGCTCAAAGTATGCTCAAGTGTGTAGAAGTGGCGAAGAGAGCTCCCCAAGGCCGGCCAATGATCTATTTATAGACCCCTCCACGAAATAGCCGTTGCCCCCTCGGGCTGACGCTCCACAACGCGCCGGACGCGTCCGCCGCTCTTCAGCGCGCCGCAGCCAGCCGACCGTTGGAGCCACGTCATTCGAATCCTTAATGCGCCGGACGCTCAACAGTAACCTCGTCGAGTCCGGCGCCCGCGTCTGAGGAGAGTCCGGCGACCACGTCCGCTACGCGTCTGTCGTGCGTCCGCCCGAGCCACTGCCAGCGCGCCCCAGCCAGAAACTTTCTGGTCGGCGTCCGGCCCACCGTCGGACGCACCACATCCGCGTCCGGTGCTTGAGAGCCAGCCAGGCCACGCGCGAGCCCGAGCCCAAAGCCGTCGGACGCGTCTCCACTGAGTCCGGCGCCTTCGCCATCAGAGTCCGGCGCCTTGTGATCGTCATTTCATGCGCCAAACTTGCTCTGAATTGATCCATATCAATTCCCTTGCCTTGTACACTAACTCCACCAAGTGTAGATCCAATCTCAAGCCTTGGAGTTAGTATTTCAACCATGAAATATCGCGCAAGGGTTAGCTCTCTAGTTAGCCTCTCATGCATCATGCAAAGTCACAACTAGAGGCACTTAGGACCGCGAATGAACCGAGGAAACCCCTCTTGATAGTCGGTTATCGATCCTAAATGTGGTCACACTCGCTAAGTGTCTCGACCACTAAACCGGAAAGCCCTATCAAGTATACCTTCGCCTTGATCTCCATGGGCCTCCGTCGGAGCTCGATCACTTCACTTCCATCAAGTTCATCACCGTGATCGCCACGCTCCATCATCCACCGTCACGTTGCTATGTGTCTAACCACACTTAGAGCAAAGCATTAGCAACGTTGAGTGTCATTAATTACCAAAACCAAACCGGAGCTTTCAACCGTCCCCGTCGCCATCGTCTCGCCGGTCACCCCCATCATCATCCCGCGGGGGGTCCGGCGGTGCGAGCATGTCCCATTGGCCGACGAGGCGGACAAGGACCACGTACTGGAGACCGCGCCGCATGTTCCACTCAGCAGGGTCATCAGTGGGCAGCACCGGCTCGGGGATGAATATCACTCTCTCAGGCTCAATGAGAGTTGGGTCCTTGCACCACGCTTGGACGAAGAACTCGCGGTCGTCGTCCACCGTGCGATCGCGCAGATCGGAGTGCTCAAGATCACAGCAGCAGGGGCCAAGGACCTGCTGGGCGACCTCCAGATTGCGCGCATGCTCTGGGATCCTCAGTGCCACCACGACGCGGTAGGTGAAGGCACCGGGCGACGAGGTCGGGATGCGCGACCAAGGCATCCAGCGCAGGGGCAGAGGCCATCCCCAAGTCTGATCCGTGGCAAGGACCCGGTTGCGATCGGCGCGGTGGCGGAAGCGCACAATGAAGTCCCCCGGCTCGTAATGCTTGATGGCGACGTCAGCAGGTTGGATGCCGAAGCGTTCGCGCAGGGCGTCCCGTATCTGTGCGATGGCGATGAACGGCCGCGTGCCCGCAACGACCACCACCAGAGCCGACCGCAGGGACTCCTCTTCCGCACAAATTTGGGCGGAGCGGGGAACGACAAGCAGCGGCATGCCACCGCGGGGAGCGACCCCGGGGGCGTGCACCGCTGTCCGAACCACGGAGCGCGCACCCGAGGGGGCTCCGACGTGGTCCGCACAGCCCTGGGCCCGTGACGAGGCAGCCGGAGCACCGTTGACCACGGAGCGCGCACCCGAGGGGGCTCCAACGTGGTCCACAGGGCCCTGGGCCCGCGACGAGGGAGCCGGAGCACCGTTGACAGGAGGCGGAGGCGGTGGCGGAGGGGTGGTGGTGGTGGCGGAGGAGGCGGAGGCGGTGGCGCACCCCTAGGCGAAGCGGACGGACGGCAGCAGCGCGGCACCGAGGCGGAACGGCCGGTGGATAACGAACCGCCGGAAACCGTGTCGGCAGACTCAGCCCGGTGACGGCGTTCCGGGGAGTGGCGAGGGCGGAAACGCTCGCGCACTGGGACGCGGCGGACATGTTTTTGTAGCCACCTTTTTGCCCCTACTTTGTGTGTAACGTAAAAGAAGGGAACATGTATCACATAGTAGGATGATCCAAAGCACATCAAGGGACATGTTCTAAACAAAAGGTAACAATGCTTTTTTTTGTGGTAAAAGACGCTGAAGCTACTGCACACTGCGGAAGGTTACTACGAATTGGGTAAAGAGGTTGCACAGACTGCATTTAGGCCAGCCCCGAATGTACGTGGTGGCTTCGCGCACTAGTGGCCCTACCAGGCCAACCGGGTTGAGATGCCAGCGTGTGTGAAAGTTGCGTGCTCCGTGTGTCAGTGGAGGATGAGATCTTTCACATGAGAAGTGAAAAAAAAAAAAGTGGTGCTTTACGGTTGAGAAGTAGTAGTCGTCCTAGCTACCTGTGCCTACAAGAGAAGTGAGATGCCTTACTCTTGTTGGCTTGTGTTGGTGAAGCCCTTACAAAAACTTACAATGATGAGGAGCTGAGGACTAATCCAAAAGGACAAGCTAGTGAGCAAACAGCACAAGCAGTGTCATTTCTTTTTCGTCAATCAACATTTCAAAATCCCCTATAGAAACATTTCAAAAACAACGCCACTGAACTAATAAACTATATTAAAATCCAAAAGGACTTAATCTAGTCTAAAAGGTATGGTGAGCCCATTCGGTCGATGGAGGCCGAAACACACCCGCTGCTGCCCTTGTTGGACTGGTTCTTACCAGATGACGATTTTCGGCCCCATATGAACCCCGGCCGGCTTTTCGTCAGCCCAGCCCTAGTTCGACGTACTAGTGGGCCTTGTTGGATTCATCAGCCCACTGCACATTTGCTCAACGAAAAAAAAAAAACACGCTACCTGAATCCTGATGATTATTACTCGACCAGGACCTTGAGCCTGATGAGCGCAGATCACCGTCGTCTGCCTGCGCCGCGGTGAGCACCATTCACTTACCCCTACTATTCAGTTCAGACAGCTTTGCTCTTTTCGTTGCTGGTATACAAATAAGGCTCTTTTCGCGTGACTTGTGATCGTCGATGCAAAGATTAATTAAGTCGGTGCCAACCCTTTGTACCATGCATTACCGCCCGCGGCTGACGATCGACGGAACTGAACTAGGGACCTGTTGCGGCGCCGATGCCTAATTAAGCCGCGGCGGCAACCAAGCGCCGCGACTGGGAGACGACGCAGTTTTGGCGCGGTGAGTGTTGGGCCTCCTGTCCCTCTTGGGCCGGCCACCACTTGCTGAGGGGCATCTCACCATCAGGAGGTAGAGCAGCAGGGCTAACAAAGTTGTCTCGAGAGTTTTCGCTTGGTGGTGTTTTTGTCAGTTGTCACTATTATCTTGACCTGGAAACGTCTACGTCAATGGACAACGGGTCTTTCATTTGAAAACTTCTCATTGAAGCAATCATTATTTCACTTGAGCTTGTCTTCCCACCAGTCCACTACGAATAATTAATTTTCTCACCCGAAACTACTTCGAAACTCACTTTTTCCTCCGAGACTCAGTTCTTCGGTTTGTGTGGGTTTCCGTTGATGAGAAGGAGAGCAAAACACCACAACCACACACAACCAACTGCAGTGTTGTTAGGCCAAGCTCCTAATCAACGACAGTGATTGTAATAACTCTTGTTCTAGCTAATGAAAGCTTTCTTTTACCAAAAAAAAAAAAAAAAAAAAAAAAAAAAAAAAAAAAAAAACATTACATCCAAGGCCAAACATCCATCTAGTATAAAGAAGATTGGGAATTTGGCTTATTGCAACGTACGCACTGCTAGTGCTCAATTAGCAATCTCCTTATTATTGCTTCTCTGCACATCGCACGCTGAAGGAACCAATTCCAATACTCCTGGTCCTGGAGCTGGTGTGTTTCAGATTTCAGACTTTGCTGTGAGCTCGATAGATTTCCACACTCAGGTACTTGATTCCATTTCAGCGTGATTAGTTCATATGCTGACAACTTTATGCTTCAACTTTGAATTTTGGCAATCAGAAGAGCCATTGACACGCGTTACTCTCTTTCCAGCCGATCATGATTATCTGCGATGGCGATGAGGTGCCCAACTTCATGGAACAGAAAATATGGAGGATCAACGCCCTGCTGCTCGCCAGCACTATCATGGCGGCAGTCATAGTTGGGATAGGTGCCTATGGACAGCGGTACCGCCACCATCCCTTTACTCGTTTTATCTTCCTTGGAGCCACCGCTTTGTTCCTACCTATCATTTCTTCGCTCGTCTCCATCAGTGCCGGATCAAACGCCTTCATGGACTTGAAGTATATAGTGTCACCCAGCTGGTTCGCATATTGCACTCCACAGTGGCACTCCTTCCTGGTCATAATATGGGCATTACTTGTTCATATTGTCATGATCAATACCAGCATAGTAGTCGCTGTTGATGATCGAGAAGGTCCAAACGTAGGCCCTCCATTCCAATTGCTTGCTCAGGGGGTCTGGATCCTTTACCTTGGTATCACCTATGTCGTCAGACAGCCTCATCTAATTCTCCTTGAAGTCATACCTTTTGCTCTCATTTCTGTCAAAACAGTATTCAAATATTATGCATTTGAAAAGGCACGGAAAAGTTTTTCACTTGGGCAAAGTCCTCGTCTTATTTTTCGATACATGCAACAACTATCACATAATAAACAAACCCAACACCATAGTGAAGAACCAACGGTAAGTGAGGATACACATGCACCTCCCCCACTTTTGGTAATGGGAGAAGAGAAAAGGTACATGGAAAAGCATCCTCATGGGTATATGTTCAAGGATGACCTAGTGTTGCACCAAAACGTTATTGGGTTGGTGACTATTGATAGAGTTTGGCGGTCAGATGGCATACTTCTGGTTCCAATACCTCAAAGACTAAAAGACTTATGCTTGTCGTTTGCACTGTTCAAGTTGCTGCGTTGCCGATTTGCAAGGTATGAGCTCCATAATATTGGCTTTAAGGACACCTCAGTTTTTTTGTGGAGCTCCTTGTTGAAAGATGGCGAGTTTGATAGGGTATTTCGTGTGATTACAGATGAGCTTTCTTTTGTTCATGATCACTATTACTCATCCCTCCCAATCCCTTATTCAAGGTGTTGGCTTCCCATCGTTGGCATATTTATCTCATTCTTGAGCATAGGTTACTGCATCTTTCTTCCAGTGTGGATGCGATCCTATGGCTCCATATTCAGCGAATCTGCTCATCAGTTTAGATGCTTCATCCAATGTGTTAGTAACTCAAACTCCCCGTTGTCACCCAGTTATTATGGACACTTGTACTTCGATTTGGTGCCAATGCTTTTGATTATTGTGTTGGTCGTGACAGTTGAGGTGAGAGACTTGCTTTCCTACGCCTGCTCCAACTGGACCAAAGTAGTCCTCATTTGCCACCTTCTAAACAGTGCCTCCCTGCAGCGTTCTCTTCGCATGCAGAAATGGTTTGCACGTTTTATGCGGTGCAGATGCAACCTGCTGATGAAGCACTGGGATGAAAAAATAGGCCAATGCTCATTACTTGTCCGTCGCCCAAGAACAACCCCGCTGGCACATCTCAGGCATCTCCTCCATCTGCCAGATCAAAAGACGAAGGTTAAGGTACCATCATCTGTGAAGGTTTCTATAATTGATGCACTAAGAAGCAGTAGAAATGGGCACCTGAGCAATGGAAAAGCATCTCTGCTGCGCTGGAGTGAAGTTGGTGAAACTTTCCTATGGGCCTGCAACAGCAATAGTGACTCCAATGTTATACTTACATGGCACATCGCCACAAGCATCCTTGAGGTGAGGAACCAGCAGCAAAGTTCACCTATTTCAGACCATAAGATTGTTGCCACTCATATATCACAGTACTGCACATACCTCGTGACACGGTGCCCCGAGCTTCTCCCTGACGATGTTGCATGGAGCAAGAGCTTGTATAAAGCTACCAAGAAGGATGCAGAGCATGCCCTTACTAAGCCAACTGCAACCAGGTCGTCATCGATGTCAGGGTATGAGTATCACCAGCTAGTCGAACTCTTGAGATCGAACTCAAAAGATGAAGTGGTCAAAAACGGTGTGAAGCTTGCACAGCAGCTGGTGGAGGCAATCGACGATGAGCAGATGGCATGGGAGTTGCTGGCTGCCTTTTGGTCAGAAATAATCTTGTACATCGCTCCGTCCGACAATCTGAAAGGACACTCGGAGGCCATAGCTCGCGGAGGTGAGCTGATAACGCTCCTCTGGGCATTGCTCAACCATGCCGGGATAGTCAGCAGGCCCACCCATGCCGCAAGCGCTGGTACTGATGATGACCTGCCTAGTGACGGCACCAACAGCCCTGCTACTACTGATGATGTTGTTTAACAGCCACATCGTGCCATCAGTCTTGTATATTTCTCGGTTCATCCTCTCGATGTATCGTTTCCCTTGTTTGGTTTCTTTGGTGTGTATCTCATTGTTCCTATATGTGAAATGGAGTCTATTTGCACAAGCTACACTGTTGTGGCAACATTATTGTGGCTGTATCTCGGTAATCTGAATGTTAGTGCTTTCTAGTCTAGTTACACGTTCTGTAATAAAGAACATTAGCAAGGTTGCTTGCAAGTCCCATTCGTCATATATGTATTAATATTTTATATTTTGAAGGACTGAACAGGCTATCAGAGAGGGGTTGAATAGGACGCAAATAAAAATTCTCTGTCGAGAAACAACTTGACCTGTATCCTAATTTCGACCCAGGCCATTACATCTCTCTTGTAATCATCAAGCACACAAGCTACTAACTCTTATCTCAAATTATAAGATGTTGGATTTTTTAACACCAAGTTCATTTAAAAATTTACGTACATATACATGATAAATGAGTCTGGCTATATCAGATCCACCCAACTACATCCGTTTTCACCGTGTTGAACGCAGTCTCAAATTAAAACAACTACTTTAGCCATACATTGATAATCAGCCTTGCTATATCACATTCACAACCAACCAACTGCATCCCAATTCATGGCGTTCAACACATTCTCAACTCTTCATATGTCATCCAATTCCATTCACATATTTAGTCAACACTCTGCTTATCGTTGTGCCCGACGCCTTCTCCATGGTCTCTGTTGGGGTGGCAGCAGTCTTGGATAATAGTCATCTCTTGGTGCAAGGAATGAGTTTTCATACAAGCATGCAATGTTGGCTCCAAATCCGACAACTCCTGCAAACAACAATGCCAATTCTACAAAACTGGCATCATCACTGCTCAACTGATGGATTATCCCACTTCGTTGAATGCAGACCCCAGCAAAGATGGTAGAAACGAATCCAAGTTCAGAAGCAATTCTAATAAATGAGCAATAAGCTTCGTGTGGATCCTGCTCTTGAGGTAGATCCTCAAAGGGAGGCAATCTAAATCTGGCAGCATTTGAAGACGACCGAGCCATCCTGCATGAAAACAAAGTACAGATAACTGAACACATAATACTCGAGTTGCTGCTGTTAGAGAAATTAGGGGCAATCTAAGTCAGGGGCTACTATTTTAGGGGTTACTGCTCGAGTTGCTCTAATATATAGCAAATATATAACATATAATTGAACAAGATATCATATATTCAGAAAAATTCTCAAATCTGCAGTACCACCTTTTTTCTCTTCATGTTTAGGGCCTAAAATCGCTGAGTCACTGACTAATCTGATATCAATAAATTAGACTCATTAGTGTTCACTGAGTCACTGGCTCAAGACAGTCGGGCTCCCCTATTACTAGTTTCCAATTGATTAACAAATTGCAATCCATAATACATTGGATGGGATTACTGGAAGCCAGCAGATCGAATTTTGACTTACAAATCGAATCCAGAAGCCTCAATCGATCAACACGATGCACATAGGTCGCCGCTCCGACGCGCGCCGCCGCCCTGCCTGGCGCCGATGCACCTTACCGTCGCCGCCCACCACGCTAGGGTTTGGAGTTGGGGAAAACGGGAGACGGGGAGAGAGAGCAGCGCCGAAGCGGTGCGCCTGTTCGCTGCCTGCTGCGGGAGAACTTCCAAGTTTTGGGCCGAAGAAGTTGAGCCATCAGCCGTTGGGCTTTTTTGGGCCGTCCGGGTCGATTCTAGCTGAGGGGTAAGTGATAATTAAAATCATTCTGCTAAAAAAAAATTAAAAGATCACATGTTGCTTTTTATCGGTTGATTTCAGACTACTCCCTCCATTTTAAAATAATTGCACATCACATTTCCCAAAAAGTCAGCTAAAGGATGTTGGGTTCAGTTGGTTACCCAACTAACCTAAACGCTCTGGCGGCACCCTCTAGGTCATGAGTTCGAGATCTGATGGGACCGAATTTCAGCCTGGGAGTTGTGGCGAAGGAGAGCCCAGATTAGGGTTGCCCACGGGATCTTGTTCATAGTGTTGAGGTGGGCTGAGTTCGGGGATTTTCTAGACCAGGGGACACTTAGCTTCTGCTTAATGCGAGATCAGCAGGGGTATCACCCCCACATGATCTACTTTTTTTTCGAAAAGTCAAACTCTTTTTATTTTGGTCAAGTATATAAAAAATAATATCAATGCCTAGATCTCCAAATATATTTGTTAAGAGTATATAAAAAATAATATCAATGTTAATCTAACGATATTTATCAATGTTAATCTAACGATATTTATTACATATCGTAAATATGATTATTTTCCTAGAGCCCTCAGCCGAGGGCTAAAGGAGTAATTTGAGAGACCTCTCGAATTTTGGGGATTCAATAGAGGCTCTAGTGAAATGAGTTTTTTTTCTTCTAATCCTCAAAAGTAGAATGAGAGTTTAAGTACGGGGTCTGCTGAAGATGCTCTAAAGCCACGACATAAATAAGGCTATGATAATAGAGTACTCATGATAATAATCTTGAGGTAGGTATCACTAGTTGCATATCAATATATACCTAGAAAATGATCTATAATTTGGGACACATGTTGATAGAAAGGAAAGGGTCTGAAATCAAAACAAAACTTGAAACAGATGCAAAAAGCAGCCAAACAGAACTCATCATGGGCCCCATTGATTGAGCCGGTGTTGGCCACTAGAGTCTGCGCTTCGGCCCAAGCCTCCGGCGACAGGCCTCCGCTTCGCTCCGTCGAAATAGGCCTTTATCTTGGGGATGAATTTGGAGCATATCCAACAACATCCACATTTCATTTTTAACTACTGAAATACAAGATATTGTGCTTTGTCAACAACAAATCACAATGCATTGAGGATAATCCAATAGGCTCCTTCACACCGCCACTTGGAACTTGAAATCACAATGCAATTGCACGGCATTTCTAATTAAACTGTCACGTCGATTTAAATCTATAGTCGATTAGAGTACCAAGAACTTGATGGCTTTGACGATGGCATGGAGTAGTGGCAGGGAGATGCTGGTGAAGTCCTTGCCTGGGTCGTCTCGGGCAAGGATGGCTAGCTTGGAGGTATGAGCAACCCTCCCAATTTGGATGGCATACCATGCAATGTTTTACCTCCTGCAGAATAGAAAATTGATTCTCAATGTATTGTGGACACACCAAAAAATACACATCATAATTCACACAACTTTTTTTCATCATTTTTTCACCATATAGTAAGAGAAACTGACATTGCTAAAACAATAATTGCAATTTCAGGACACAAGTTTCTAAGATTTTTTTGAGTTACATAACTTTAACAAGCAAATAAGAGTATACAGTTTGACACACTTTAAAAGCTCTCCTAATGCATATATGTCTGGAGCATCAGAGGAAAGCAGGAAAGCATTGCGATGTCCTACTTCTCAATGACCCACCATTGTAAGTTATTCATATGCATTTTGCCTTTCGAATGCCTTCTCAAAATACATAACATAATCATATAAGAGCCTTGCCATAGCTTTACAAATGTATTCCAGATCAAGCACAGAGCATAGAGAGTCTTACCGAAAGTGTTTAGTGGGCTAGTGGAACCATTGTAGATGTCAACTGAAACATTACAAAACAATTTTTTTTAAAAAAAATCTGAAACAGATGGACTTGCATGGCCCATCACAGTATTTAGAAAACAATCAGTTAAACAATTAATATATCGTCGCAGATGTTGATCCCACAACAAAACTCGGTACGGTAATTTGTTCTTTGTCAAAAAAAAATTATATTGTATCACTGAGATTGAGGTACACACTAAATTACTACCACATAGGTTTTTTGACATCATAAGCACATGCATAATCACCTTATGTACACGAGGCTCCCCGATTCGATTTGGTGTATCAGGTGCGTCAGCTTCCCTGGGTTACAGCGACGGATGCAGCAGTGCCGCATTGGCGTCCCTTCCCATCCCCTGATTCGGTTAGTGCAAGGCACACAAAACAGGAAAACCCAGGATTTGTGTGGCATCGAAAACGCACTCACCATATGGATCGTTTGATCGCTAGAATCGGCAGGGCTCGCTGCAGCAGTCCGCCGGCGTCGTCTGATAGGATCCATGGAAGGAGGCGCCCGTGCATAACGGGAGGCAGCAACGACGGCCGCGCAGCTGCTGTGCTTCCTCCCGCTTGGTGTCCGGAACCGCAATCACGCCGATCCAAGGGCCGATGATCATGTGGTCACCGCCATGAGGAGCGCCGTGTCGAGGACAGAAGGCAGGACGGCAACGCGGAGATAGGACGACGACGCGGAGATCAGGACGGCGACGTGGAGATCATGGCCGTGCCCAGGACAGGAGACGTGATGGTGAGACGGAGATTGTGGCTGCACTGGCGGCGAGCGGTGGATTCATTTGTTCCGTGATTTGAGGATGCTTCCGTTGGGGGATGAGGAGGAGAGTGAGAGACTGACATGTGGGGTCAAGTGTATGGTACATGCTTCCCACTCTTTTAGAAGAATTCCATTATAGTAGAGATAGGACTACGGTAATAGTCTTGAGGTAGGTATTACTAGGTGCAGAACAATATATACCCAGAAAATAACCTATAATTTGGGACACATGGTGATAGAAAGGAACGGTTCTGTGAAATCAAAACAAAACTTGAAGCAGATGCAAAAAGCAGCCAAACAGAATTCTTCATGGGCCCCCATTGAGCCGGTGTTGGCCACTAGCCCACTAGAGTCTGGAGCTCCATGAACTCGTCATGTAGTCGATCGTCGCCAAACACGCGTGAGATCCGTAACACAATCATATACGATTTGTACAAAGTTTTATAACTTCCAATTTCTGATCGGAGACGGTTTTAAAGTCAAGGTTAAAGCACCTTCATCTACTACAAACTGAATTGATTCTACTGAATAGACCGAGAGTCATATCGCCGCCAGGATTCCCATGATCTCAACGCAACAATGTTACGCAAGCTATTTTCCAGTATTTTCCAATCCATGCACGCGCCGTCTCTTCCATCGCCGGCGCCGCCAGAACTCCCAGAATCGCCGCCGGAATTCCCACCGTCTCTTCCATCGCCGCCAGAATTCCAACAACCCCGTGACGTGGATGTCGTGGACACAACATCGTCGCTACCCACTGACGTCCTACTCGAGGTCTTCCGCCGCCTGGAAGGACCCGCCGACGTAATCCGCTGCGCCGCAGTCTGCAAGCCGTGGCGTCGTGCCATCATCGGCAACGCCGCGACCCTCCGGTGACCCGATCGCTTCGACCCCAGATTGCTCCTCGGCGTCTTCCACTTCGGCAGGTTCCGAGCTCGGCTGCGGCGCACGCCGGGTCCGTTCCAGTCCGCGCTCACATCAAACGGCCTCGGTCGCCTCGGAGGCTACGAGATGGCACGCTGCTTGATACCGGACGCCTCCTCCGCAGCCGGTGGCTTCGTCGACGACAGAGGTTTGTACACAGAACTGCTGTGGTCGGCTGACGGGTTCATCCTGCTCATGGCCAGGACCGTGAACAGGCTCTGCCTGTTCAACCCCATGACCGGAGACTGCGCGTTCCTCCCCTGCGCCGCCGCATCAAGGTGCTCCGCGTACGTCTTGCTCACCAGCTACGACGACGACGCCTCGCCGCCCGCCGCCGCCGGAAACAAGCTCGCGGTGCGGATACTTGCGGTGCAGAAGAGAGACAGGTTTATGTTCAGCAACGAGGAGGGAGAACAAGGACTTTCGTACCAGGTCTTGTCCATGTCCGGCGTCGGCGCTGGGGTGTGGGGACCAGTCCAGCATTCCGGCGATGTTTCGGAGGTGGAGGAGGAGCAGGGTGGTGGCCTCTACGTCTGGATGGAGCGCCGCGGCACGATGGTCTGCCATGACGTCGTTTACTGGCTCGCCGGGCCTAGCGTATGGTCCATCACGTGTACGCTGGCCCTCGACGTGCGCACTGGCCGGATATGGACTACGGAGCTGCCACAGCGTTACCTTCTCAACTCTCGACTCTATCCTGACAGCTTACCGCCCCGTTTGCCCGTGCCTATCCTGGCAACGTCCGGTGATGGCCGGCTGTCTCTGATGGAGGTGCTGCGAGGGCCCCGGATCCAAGTGTGGGTGATGCTGGACGGCGACGATGCCCGGTGGACTCTGCAGCAGACGGTAGAAATCGACGACATGAGCAATCTGCTGCCACCATGTTGGCTGGAGCCGCACGACGACGATCTCGCAATGTTAATCAGAGAGATGATGAATTGTCTGAGCCTGATTGCCTTCTGCCCAAGGAGCGGGTGCGTGGTTGCCGTGTGTTTGGGGATGGAGCTCCTCATCGACGTCCACAGCGGTTCGCCTACGCGTGTCAGGCACATCGGCGAATGCAGGGGACATGACTGTCACCCGTACGAGATGGATTGTTTATTAACCTACATCTCAAAGATGAAACACTTCCCATAAAGAAGTTAAGTACTAGCAAACATGTCTGTGCATTGCAACGAAAGAAAAAAGAAACATCATATGTTTGATCTGTTCGCTTCACCATGCTATACATCTTCAACGTCCGCGACAGCTTGATACGCATGTCGAAAAAATAGGACAGCTTGATACGCATAGGTGCTACTTCAATATTTAGAGTGATTGTTGTGGCAAACTGGCAATCACATATGAACTGGCTAATTAAACATCCTCACAGATGAACGAGCCGGTATTTTTTTTTATATAGAGTTAGATATGGCTTTTTTATAAGAATGCATAAAAGAAGAAAAGTCTACTTTTCCCCACTCATTTTTTGCGAAAGTCCGCTTTTTCTCCCTGAACTCCAAAACCAAGTAAATTGTCTCCCTCAACTTTTTAAACCGTGCACTTTACTTCCTTTGAGTTGTTTTTAAGGTGGTTTTGTCTTTTGTCTTTTTTATTTATTTTGGCTGAATCTTTCAAAAATCATAATAAATTACAAAAAATCATAAAAATAAAAAATCCAGTATTGTTGAACTACATATGAGTAGATCTACGGATTGAATATATAATATGGTATACTTTAGTACAAAATTTTGTTGTAGATTTAGATCTATGTTTTTTCTAAATCTACACAAAAAACTTTGAACTAGAGTATACCATATTATATATTTACTTGTGTAGCTCATATGGAATCCAACAAAATTAGATTTTTCATTTTATGATTTTTCTGTGACTTACTATGATTTTTTTAAAGATTCAGTTCAAATAAATAAAAAAGACAAAACTACCTTCAATAGCGCTCCGAGGATTTGATTTGCCTGGTTTTCAAGTTCAAGAAGCAAAAGTGAACTTTCGCAAAAATTGGGGGAGGAAATGTAGTCTTTTTCCAATTAAAAATTATTCTACTAAAGAAATTAAAAGAATTCATGTTGCTAAAAAATTAAAAATATATTTACTCGGTGGATGACTAGATATGCTTTATCGGTTGATTTCGACTACTCCCTCCGTTTTAAAATAATTACATATCACGTTTCCCAAAAAGTCAAACTCTTTAATTTTGATCATCTAGATAAAAAATAATATCAATGTCTAGATCTCCAAGTATATTTGTTACAAGAGCATGTTCCAATATTAGTCTAACGATATCTGTTACATATCGTAAATATGATTATTTTCCTAGAGCCCTTAGGTTGAGGGCTGAAGGAGTGATTTAAGTGTCTTCTCGATTTTGAGGGCTTCAATAGGTGTCCTGTTGGAGTGAATTTTATTTTTTACTTCTAACCTTTAAAAATAGAATGACGACTTAAGTAGGGGCCTACTAAAGATGTTCTAAGGCCATGACATAAATAAGGCCACGATAACAGCCTTGTGAGAGGTATTATTAGGTGCACAATAATATATACCTAGAGAAGGACATATAATTTTGGACACATGGTGATAGAAAGGAAAGATTCTGTGAAATCAAAACAAAACTTGAAGCAGATGCAAAAAGCAGCCAAACAAAACTCATCATGGGCCCCATGGAGCCGGAGTTGGCCACTAGAGTATGGAGCTCCATGAACTCGTCATGTAGTCTATCGGCGCCAAACACGCGAGATCCCTAACACAATCATATACGACTTGTACAAAGTTTTATAACTTCCAATTTCCAATCGGAGACGGTTTTAAAGTCAAGGGTAAAGCACCTTCATCTACTACAAAGTACAAACTGAATTGGTTCTACTGAATAAACCGAGATTCATATCGCCGCCAGAATTCCCAAGATCGCAACAATGTTACGCAAGCTAATCTCCAGTTTTTTTCAATCCATACACGCGATGTCTCTTCCATCGCCGTCGCCGCCAGAATTCCCAGAATCGCCGCCGGAATTCCCACCGTCTCTTCCATCGCCGCCGCCAGAATTCCTAGCACATCGAGACGTGGATGTCGTGGCCGTGGATACAACGTCATCGCTACCGACTGACGTCCTCCTCGAGATTTTCCGCCGCCTGGAAGAACCCGACGACGTAATCCGCTGCGCCGGCGTCTGCAAGCCGTGGCGTCGTGCCATCATCGGCAACGCCGCGAGCCTGCGGCCTTGCCACGACCGCTTCGACCCCAGACTGCTCCTCGGCATCTTCCACTTCGGCAGGTACCGAGCGCGGCTGCTGCGCAAGCCGGGTCCGTTCCAGTCCGCGCTCCCATCAAGCGGCCTGGGTCGCCTCGGCGGCAACGAGACGGCACGCTGCTTGATACCGGACGCCTCCTACTCCGCCGCCGCCGCCGCAGCGGGTGGCTTCGTCGACTACAGAGGTTTGTATAGAGAACTGCTGTGGTCGGCTGACGGGTTCATCCTGCTCATGGCGAGGACCGTGAACAGGCTCTGCCTGTTCAACCCCGTGACCGGAGACTGCACGTTCCTCCCCGGCGCCGCCGCATCCAGGTGCTCTGCGTACGTCTTGCTCACCGGCTACGACAACGACGACGCCTCGCCGGCCTGCGCCGGAAACAAGCTCTCGGTGCGGATACTCGCGGTGCAGAAGAGAGACAAGTTTATGTTTGGCAACGAGCTTTCGTACCAGGTCTTGTCCACGTCCGGCGCCGGCGCCGGGGTGTGGGGTCCAGTACGGCATTCCGGCCATGATTCGGAGGTGGGAGAGGAGGAGCAGGGTGGTCTTTGCGTCTGGATGGAGCGCCGCGGCACGGTGGTCTGCCGTGACGCCGTGTACTGGCTCGTCGGGCCTAGCTTACACTCCATCACGTGCACGCTGGCCCTCGACGTGCGCACTGGCCGGACATGGACGACGGCGCTGCCACAGCGTTACCGTCTCAACTCTCGGCCTCGCACCTATCCTGACATCTCCGTGCCGATCCTGGCGACATCCGGCGATGGCCGGCTGTCGCTGATGGAGGTGCTGCGAGGACCCCAGATCCAAGTGTGGGTGATGCTGAACGGCGACGACGACGATGCCCGGTGGACGCTGCAGCAGACGATAAAAATCGACGACATGATCAGTCTGCTGCCACGACGTTGGCGGGAGCCGGACGACGACGATCTCGCAATGTTGATCAAAGAGGTCATGAAGCGGG
>JAENPR010002667.1:0-47180 GCA_018135685.1 Themeda triandra | reverse complement strand
ATCAAAGATGAGAGCTGCTGGTCAGACAAAGATTTTTGCATTAAGAATGAGGTTAGTAATATTGTTCAGTTTCTTCACATGTATATAGAAGTACTATCATCTTTTTTGGTTGCTAACACAACTAGATTTTTTACCATTTTTTGTCAATTCTTATGCCAATTGATGTTGTCAGGGAGGACCGTGATAAGGTTAACTAGGAAAACTGAAAGAGATTTGCCTAGCAGGCGGGATGGGCGCCCCCGCGTCCCCTGGCGGCGCGCCCGCCCCAACCTCGAAACCAACCAAATCCACCAGATCCATCCACTCACACCAAATCCCCCAGTTCCAAACCCAGATCTGCAATCACCGCGTCCGGATCTACAAGGTGAGGGGTCTCTCGACGGCTCGCACCCTCGGAGCGAGGAGATCCCTTCGGCGGCGGGTGAGCAACCCGCCGGTGAAGTTGCAGCGGCGGCGGTGACGGCAGAAGCAGTAGCAAGAGCGGCTCCATCCAGCGACGATCAAGACCTCGAAGCGACCGGGGATACGGAGATCCTTGCGGATTTGGGAAAAGAAATCTTGCTTTTACTCCAAAGCGGAAAGGCTGAGGAAGCAACGGTCCCAAGCCCTACGACGACGGAAGCCAGCAGGGAGAGGGAGCATTCAATCCGATTCAGGAGACAGCAGGAACACCCAAGCCATAAAGAGGTGGACAAGCAGAGCACCTTTCATGGGAAGCAGCCGGTGACTGGAAGCTCGGAGAGAACCAAAGGGGAAACCACCCCCTCAACCAAAGCAGTGGCTACAGGGATGGCAACGAAGCAGAGCAATAATGACCAGATTTTGCAAGATTCAACTCCAGCAGACGTCGAAGAGGGAGCGGCGTGACGGGGCATGGAGTGGAGTAAATCTTCCTCCCCTACCAATGTGGATACAGCTGGGGAGCGGCCACAGATGCATTCAATCAACCATGGCCTCCACCAAAGTAGCAACTCTCAGGTCAATCAGAAGAAACTGCGAAGCCCCTCATCCATCACGGCAGAGGAAAGATCGTCTTCAACCCTCAGGCGCTTCTCCAAGGCAGAGAAGGCAAAGGAGGTCAGCCAGTGCCCAGACCTTGCCCATACCAGCACTTCCTGGGGCAAAGGTGTCAAGTCGCCATCAACTGCTCAGCAGCCTGGGATCAATAGCCAGGAAATCGGGGAGCCTTCAAGAACCCCCTGGAGTGCAGCCCAGAACGACCATGATGGAGGAGAGTGGAAGGAAGTTAAGGCCCCCTATTGGTGGCGCCAGGAAAAGAAAGTTGCAAGCTCGCCGGTGCCTGAGTTGCAGAGATCAGAACTAATCCGGGGAACTGAGAAATTCAAGAAGCACGCGTATGGTAAATGCTTCAATTGCCTTGCACCAGACCATCAAGTTCGCCACTGCCACGCACCAACCCGCTGCTGGCGCTGTGGAGGGAGAGGCCATCACGCAGGAGGATGCAGACGCAACCTACAGCCTGAGAAATATAAGCTGGAACCTCGTCGCCCTCACATCATTCCCACAACCCACCACAACCAGGCTCATACAGCTGCTGTCAACCGGAGCGCCCGCCCATACCTGGAGGCAACAAGGGGAGAGGTTGAGGCCATGGCGGCTTATCCGGGTGACCCTTTGGCGCGCCCGGGGTGCGAGTCCGTTTTCGTCTCTGCCACGGGCGACATCAGGAGGCGGAGGGACGATCTGGTGGAGAGGGCGGCGGTGCGCTGGCTGCGCGGTGACAACCACGACTCCAAGCCGCATCATGTTGTTGATGCGCTCCGCTCCAAGCTCGACCTGGGTCCGCTGGACTTCCAGGTCGTCAAGCACTTCCCCGAGCAGTACCTGGTCATCTTCGCCACCGAGCAGATCAAGCAGCGAGTGATCAGGCGCCAACGCCTAGAGGACGGCGGCAGGACCTTCAACTTCGCTGCCTGGAACGAGACAAGGGAGGCAACGGACGCCAAGATGGAGTTCCGCGTCTTCATGCGTCTGGAGGGCATCCCCCCCACACGCCTGGGGGCCGGATGTGGCGGCAACGGTCCTGGGACGTTCCTGTGCCATTCACTACGTGGAGGAACACACCAGGCGCCGTGAGCGCACTAGGAGCTACGACCTCTGGGCCTGGTGTTCAGACCCCTCCAAGATCCCAAGGAGGGTCTGGCTCACCGTCTCCGACCCGGATGCAGAGCAGCAGCCGACCAACATCCCACTCCCACAGGTCCGCGTCCACCAAGATGAGCCGGTCGGCATCAAGCATGGACTCACGTACAAGGTAATACCTCACCTGGAGGTGGTTGAGGACCTCTCCTTCCTCTCCGGGGGGGCTCAGGGTGGCCCACCAAACCGCAAGCGCAAGAGGTTCTTCATCTGGCACCATGGTGTGGAGGACTCACTGGGGGAGGTCAGGCAGCGCAAGGACAACCGTGGAAGGGAGGTGCATCGCAGGAGGGACGACTACGATGATGAGGATCAGGAAGGGCGCCACAGGAGGCGCCGGAGCGCCTCGGCCTGGGCAAGGGTCACCAGATGCCGCAATGGGGCAGCTGACTGCTACAGCACCAATGTCAGGGCTATCAACTACAACTATGGAGGTTCCTTCCGCTCTAGGCAGCTCAAGTGGGTGCCCAAGATCCACTACCAGTACAAGCTCAAGAACGCCAAGGTTGCGCTGTCCTCACCAACTCAGAGCAAGCCAAAGAAACGGGTCTCCTTCGCCAACCCAGTTGCAGTGGTTATGGGGGCCTCCCCCAAGTTCACATGTGAGAAATCTCCCTTCACCAAACAAACTGACAAGCTCAAAGATCAACTCGCCTGTTCGATGCTTATCTGCAAATGATCCTATGCTCAATGAAATTGTAATTTGCTCTGATCTGGACAATGCAGGGGATAAGCAGGACAAGGAGGCAGGAACGGCGCTCATGGGGATGCCGACCAACAAGGGACCAGATGCAGGCATGATCCTCCACATGACTGTAAGTCCCAATAATCAGCACACCCCTGTTCTGTCTCAACACTTACAAAGCAACTTGCTGGTGATAGATGGCAATTCACCAACTACTAGTGTACAATCTGTTTTGCCTGCAATCATCAATGTTCATGCTGAAACCAACTGTGATGTAGCCAATGTTTCTAGTTTGGGCCGGGGTTGCACAGAGACACTGCTTGTTGTCGAGGAAGATCCTATTTTGGGGGGCAATCAACTTTTTAGTATTACTGGGGGAACGGATGAACTAGATAGTGGCAATGCTGTTGATCCCGGAATGATTGAAGTAGATAGTGGCAATGCTGTTGACACTGCTGCACAACCCTCAACTTCTCTTGACCCTGACGCACAACCTTCCACCCCATCCACCAACATACCATACCCGCCTCCAGCACTATCCCCTGTGGTAGGACTTGATTTTGTAGATGAGGGGCAGGACCACACGGCTCAAACTCCTACGGGTGACAATGACATAGGTTCTACTGTGGACCCGCTAGATGAGTTCCTAGTTTCCATCTCCTTGCCATTAGATCAACCCCTCCTTCCACTACCAGAACCACAATTACCAACGATGGAAGAGGAAGAAACACCGCATGTAGACACTCAACGAAAAAGCATTAGGTTGGCTAACAAAGCACAGTCTAGGATGGGAAAAGACACTATGCAGATTGCACAGGATCTGCTTGCCAAAAAACTGGGGGAATTTGAGGAACCAGTGCAACAATCCAATGTTATTGATCTGCCTAACACTCAGGATTTTTCGCAGCACCTTTCCAACCCGGTCAACAAGAAGGCGATGGATGCCCTCCAAGTGCTGGTGGAGCATGGCACAAAGCTGGCCAACATGGACAGGAAGAAGGGCGGCATCAAGAACAAGGAAGCCGCGCCTCAGATCGCTGCAGCCTAGAGGAGCCATGGCTGTTGGCTTGGTTGGGACCTGAGATGATAGCCCACAACGCCAGCAGCGTGCAGGGCCGGGGAGCGGGAGTGGCTGGACCATCTTCTTGCTTTGCCGGGGTTCGGACCCTGCGTGGTCGTCAGAGGGTCCTTGCACCCATGTATCTTTCATTCAGTCGAACTGGGCCGCTTAACGGTCTGCCTTATTTCGTTATTGTTGGGCCGAGGGAGAGACTATTTTGGTCTGCTGGCTCTGTTGCCCTAGATCGCTCCCTCTTGCCAAGGATGTTGTATTGGCATTGTTGCCAAGTGACTGTTTTCAGTTGGGGCGGGGGCTGCGGCTGCCTCGTCTCGCAGTGGTTCATGGTGATTTAGATGGCACAAAAGAACTGCTCAATTCTATGTTGGAATGTAAGGGGTTTGAATGAAGGGGTCAAACGAGCTAGTGTGAGGAATCTTATCATATCTTCCGGGGCAACAATTATTTGTTTCCAGGAAACCAAGATTGAAAACTGGACAAGCACACTGCTGTCAGAAATAGTAGGTCCGAACATGAGAGACAACTGTGTCATTCTTCCAGCGACCGGAACTGCTGGGGTCTTGCTTATAGCAGCAGATGACCGTTTCTTCCGTTTAGAGCCGTTGCAAACAACTCAACATTCAGTCTCAGCGAAAGTTACTATGATGCGGGACAACTCAAGCTGGAGCATAACAGGGGTTTACGGGCCACAGCTTGACCCTGACAAGCTGGCTTTCATGCAGGAAATCGCTGATCTTAAGCAAAACATGGAAGCTCCCTGGCTGATCCTGGGCGACTTCAACCTGATTTATCGGGCACAGGATAAGAACAACCAAAGAGTGGATTTAAGAATGGTCAACAAATTCAAAGAAACAATTGACAACCTACAGTTGGTGCCTCTCAAATTGCATGGTCGCTTATTCACTTGGTGTAACGACCAGCAGAACCCAACGATGACAAGGATTGATCATTTTCTAGCTTCCGTGGAGTGGTTAGAACTGTTCCCAAGGACCGATCTTCAAGCGTTAGCTTCCAGGGGATCTGATCATTGCCCCCTGTTCCTACAAGGGGACACGGCTGTTGATTTCTACAGAGGTTTTCGTTTTGAGGCTTTCTGGGTTACCATGCCTGGTTTCCTCGACATAGTGGAAGAAGCTTGGAAACAGCCGGTCAACACACAGAATGCTATCTTGTGCATGCATGTCAAGCTACTACGGGTAGCAAAGGCAATCAAGATTTGGAGAAGAAACCAGTTTAGCGAATGGAAAGTAAAAATGGCAATGGTTGACATCTTACTGCTCGAGATAGAGAAGGCTCAAGAAAGACGATCCCTGTCAGAGGACGAAAGACAATTCAAAAAGTTCTTGAAAGCAAAATCCCTGGGTTTTGCCGCCATTCAAAAAGCAAGAGCCAGACAACACTCCAGCCAAACGTGGATTCGAATGGGGGACGCAAACACACGTCTATTTCACATTTATGCAAGATCAAGAAGGAAAAAGCTCTATGTCCCCACGCTGATGACCAACGATAGAACAGTCACGTCGAAACGTGACAAGATGAAGGTGGCGATGGATTTCTTCAGCAACGGGGTGGGCACAAGTGTGTCAAGAACGGCCAGGCTAAACTGGGAAGCGTTGGGCTACTCACACCACGTCCTAGAAGTTTTAGACATGCCCTTCACCGAGGAGGAATTGCACTCTACAATTAAGGAACTGCCAAAGGAAAAATCCCCAGGGCCGGATGGTTATATCGGTCTCTTTTACAAAAAGTGTTGGGCCATAATCCATAATCAAGAGTGATCTATTAGAGGCCATTTTGGGATTCTACAGTCACAGGACATCAAAGATGCACCTGTTCAATGAATCGAATATAGTCCTGATCCCAAAAAATGCAGCACCGACGTCCATGTCCGACTATCGGCCCATTAGTTTAATCAACAGCCTAGTCAAAGTGATCACAAAAATTCTTGCAAACAGACTAGCGCCACACATGAACACCCCGGTAATGCTTTCATCAAGCGAAGGTGTATCCATGATAATTTCCTCTATGTGCGAGAGGGTAGTTCAGCTATTACACAAAAAGAAGCAGCCGGCTTTGTTCATTAAACTTGATATTTCGAAGGCTTTTGATATGGTTGGATGGCAGAACCTTTTAGAGGTATTGAAGGCGATGGGTTTCAGCTTGAAATGGAGGGACTGGATCTCCGATTTATTCAGATCGTCATCTTCTAAGATACTAATCAATGGCGAGCCGACGAAGGGTATCCCTCATGCTAGAGGGCTTAGACAAGGCGACCCCCTGTCACCCCTGCTGTTTATCCTAGCGATTGATCCATTGCAAAGAATAGTGGAACGAGCGGCGCAGCAAGGTCTTTTTCAGCCCGTTTTCCCAAGGGCAGTAGAACTACGATGCTCCCTTTATGCTGATGACGCGGCACTTTACACCAGGCCGTCCATTGGAGATCTGTCAAATTTGCAACGGATACTAACTTTCTTTGGGGAGTGCTCGGGACTCAAAGTAAACTTGGCCAAAACGGAGATTTTCCTGATCAGGGTCCAGCCACCGGTGCTGCAAAGCTTGCTACAATTTTTTCCTGGCAAGATCGGGTCCTTCCCCGGGAAATATCTAGGATTGCCACTACACACCAGGAAGTTAAGAAAGATTGATGTGCAACCTCGATCGACAAAGTTGGGGCAAGATTGCCGGGGTGGAAAGGGAAATTTCTCTCGGCCCTCGGTAGGGAGACTCTAGTCAAATCGGTGCTATCCTCGATCCCTATCTACCACTTCACAATCTTCCAAGCTCAGAAGTGGCTCATCAGGAAGATCGACAGAATCCGCCGTAGCTTTCTTTGGCGGGGAGAAACACCGGATAAAGTCTGCGGAGGCCATTCGCTTTTGAATTGGCCAACGACTTGCACGCCAAAAAATTTAGGTGGTCTGGGCATCTTGGATTTAGAACGGTTTAACAGGGCATTGAGAATTCGTTGGCTTTGGTTTCAGTGGAAGCAGCCAGACCGGGCCTGGAGTCGGTTGGAGGTACCCCGCGACGTGGATCGGGATCTTTTTAATGCTTCGACAGTAGTCTCAATTGGGAATGGGAAAAAAGCAAAGTTCTGGACTTCCAGCTGGTTAAACGGCGCCTCTGCTAAAGAGCTTGCACCTTCACTCTACAGAAAGTCCAAGAGGAAAAACTTCTCGGTATTTCAAGGAATGAAAAATCACAAATGGATTGACTATTTCTACCCTCCGTCTTCGACTGAGGAAGTGACTGAATTTATCACCTTATGGGGAATGATCAGCGAGGTTCAGCTGTCCGAAACGACTGAAGATGAGATAATCAGGAAATGGACACCAGATGGGGAGTACTCCACTAAAAGCGCTTATCTGGCACAGTTCGTTGGAAGATTTTGCAAGTTGCGACTTACCCCGATTTGGAGAGCGAGAGCTGAACCGAGATGCAGATTTTTTGCATGGACGCTCCTACACAAGAAAATCCTAACAGCGAACAATTTACTCAAAAGGGGATGGACGGATGACACTGCATGCCGGCTATGCAGAAATGTGCTTGAGACACCTACACATCTATGCAAGGATTGCCCCTTCACCATGGAGGTGTGGTCGATCATTCTACCCTGGTTCCAGTTATCAAGCATTCAGACGGTTGACGCTTCAGGCTCTATACACAACTATTGGTGGCGGTGTCGATGGGTTGACCGAAGAAAGAACGCAGGAAACTTGACGGATTTTTCATCTATTTCTGGTGGAACATTTGGAAAGAGAGAAATAGAAGGCAATTCCAACAACAGTCGCTTACCCCGTTCCAAGTTGCGGTGCTTTGTAAAGATGACATTACTTTTTATAGGATGGCCACGGACACGAGGGATGTGGCGACAGGACAGTAGCTTGTTTTGGTTGTGGGGTTTTCTAGTAGTTCTCTTAGTCTTTTTTTCTTCCCTGTACAGTTGTGGGTGGCTGTTGACACCTCTAACACCACTCACGCTAAGTTGTCATCCCTAGCATGGCGCCGAAGTGTTGGTATAAAACCGCTCCTCTAATCAAGAAAAATATGGGATCCGCAAGCGAACGGATAATACACCATCGTAGCATTTTACCGGAAGTATTCCGGTATCGTTATTTATATTTAGCTCAAAGGAAAGAACTACGGACTTAAACAATGAGATGAACTTGCTAAACACGACTACTTATGAGTGATTGATTACACAAGTCATATACTTTGGCAGAGGGGTAAACCATGATAAATAAGGGAATATAAAGTAATAAGCTCAGGGTATAAATCACACAGAGATTAGATATAGACTACTCACAAAAGGTAGGTTGACATCTCGATTAGCACAAGAAATAGAAATCCTATGTAGGTTCTAATCTACTAAGTCATTCATCTACTCCAACTCTACACTATCATATACGGCACAAAAGACTCTTCATCTATGTATAAGGATCATTGCTATAACAAGCCAAGACATAGCAGGACTTACTACGCAACTTTGGTTCCGCTAGACCTACCAACGGGGATGGAATACGAGGGACTCAACGGAACTGTCACTTCCGCGATCTACCACACGACCCGGCCAATAGGGTGCATTTGCGGGTAAACGGCATCTAAGCACCATGCTTACATGAAATCTACCACCTAACCCCCCTAGAAGAGAGCTAAGCGCTTTGCAAACATATACATAAACTTATTACCAATCATAACCATATCAAATGTAGAACTAGAATAAACTAGGAACATAATAAATAGAAACATAATGATATTTAGAATAAAGTCACAAGAATAGATACAAGATAATACCAATTCTGATGATGAAGATCCGGAATTCCGAGCACAGGCGCCCGATTCTTCCTCTATCTAGTCTAAACCTATGTAGAACTTGAAGATCTAGAGTATCTATTCTAATTCTCTGGTGGAGATCTCTCTCTAAACCCTAGCTTTGCTGATGGCTACCTCTGAATAATGAATTCTTGAATGAATTAGGGTTTCAGCCAGGGGCCAGGGGCTCTGAATATATAGCCCCCTAGGATGCACCACAGCCATCGGATCAAACCGACCTAAACGGACGATAATTATTGCTCCTCAAGGTCGGTGGAGGCAGGATCCGCGAGCCTCCACCTGATTGGTGGAGGTGGCCAGTCGGCCGACCCAAAGAGGGAGTCGGCCACCCACCACTCGCCCGGTGGGTCCCCGCTTCCGGGGTTCGCCTTCCGGAGTCTTCTAGAGTATACAATTTTACCCGTTCGGTCTTTGTCTCTATGTAATCATGACATGTGGGCCTCCTTGGATGTTTTCCCGATAATCCCCGCGAAAAACACATATTCACCAAAACTTATGGAATCATCGGTTTAAACCCTAAGTCTATGATGGTGAACAGATTATACCCCTCTTTCTCTCTCGATTGACATATAAAATTGATCATTAACAACCGTCAACAAACTCCCCAAGCTTGCCCTTTGCTCGTCCCCGAGCAAATAGCTACGAAGATGGATCGGGAGTTGCCGCAATGCTATCATGCTTAACAAACACACATGCTCTAAACAAGAATTCATCCCTGACTAGAGTGAACTATCATAACTCCCAAACTTACTCATGTTTCTTTCAACCATGGGGCTTTTACCGCACTTGGGTCTTGAGTAGTTGAAAGACGAACAATTAAGTCAAGCATTGTTGTCTCATGCTCTGTTGTTCCACCTCTCTGTTCGGAGTTTTTATAAGATTTTCAATAAAACTCGAGTTCCTTAATACAACCCTTTCAAGTCTCTCAATATGTGGTATTTTTGGATCCTCTCTAAGGCATTGAAAGGAGATATGCCTTTTCTCTTACTCTCGAATATGTAGTATTTATGGTTCAAGGCATTTATAGATGAGCCTTCACTCTCTCTCTCTCACCCTACTCTAATAAAGGTTTATATGGAGCTCATAGGTGTGGAGAACTAATGCATTGGCATGATCGAACCATGGATCCGAAGGAACTCAACATACAACCAATCGGTGTGTGCATGTGTGGTTTTATATGTGGATGATATATATAAAATAGAGAGAAATATTTGTGGGAGGAGAAGGGGTGCACAAAGGAATTATCAATGCTCCTTTATTTGGATGAAACTTGGAACTACTTCAACACTTGAATCTTCTTGGAACTTGAACTTGGAAACTTGACAAAGACTGGGCTCATAAATTTTTCTTTCTTTTCTCTTTTCTCTTCTTCTTTCTTTTTTTTTTTTACAATTCTTGCAGCCCAAAAAGGAATGAAATACTTCTTGAATGGAACACTTCTCAATCTTGACAACTTCACATCGGGGATAACAAATGAAACACTTGGAGCATTGATCTTGGATAAATGGCTAGCAAAATGAACAGGGGAATATTTTTGGGTGTTCACTCTCGGTGTAAGAGTAGAACAATTTCAATGGATAATAATAGGCTTTTTGTGGTGCGTACTTCCGGGTAGAAGTAGCAGGGGTGCATGTGAGTGTGTGAAACCAAGATTTAGCCGTATGATGAGTTCATAAGGATACAACACAAATGACAAAGACGAGCCCTAAACAAATGAGGAGGCTTCCTATTCTAATGATCAAGTTTGGTCAGGTAGGAATTTTAACTCTCTGTTATATAAGGAACTCATCATGAAACATTTATAATTTTCACAAATAAATTTCCAGAATTTAGTGGCACTTTGGAACACAATGAACAAGAAATCGAGACTATTATCATATCATGCCCGTCAACTACCTAGACTTAGTTTAAGCATATGCTCCCACAAAGTTTCAGGTGTAGAGTAAATCCAGGTTGTCAAACAAGTGTATCCAAATCTTGGGAGAACTCAAATTTAAAGCTAGGTACTTGCAAAGAATTAGAGCAGAAAGCAACTATTCATCATTTCCATCACGCAATCCTCAAGTCTACACATTTTTATTTATAGCAAACTGAATTGAAAACAAACTTGCACACTCTTTTTATTTGGTTTTCATCTTAAGGCAAACTTGAAATGTAAACACACTTAAAAAAGACAAGCAAATTTTTATTGGGTTTTTCTAGTTTTTTCTCGATTTTTTTCTTTTCAATGCATAAAACAAACCAAAGAAAAGCAAACCGAAAACAAACAAACTGAAACAAAAGGAAAGAAATACTTATCTTGATAATGGGGGCCCTCCCAAGCTAGCCTTGCGGCGGTGGTGGTGGATAGTGGATGTGCAACAGTCCACCAAGCCATGCAAAGATGGAAGCGGCTTCTTCCTCGGTTCTCTTGAATGGTGCCTAGTGTCCGGGTGGTGTTCTCGGTTCCACCGGAGTCGGTCATTCCACCTCGATCATGGCGATTCGTAGTGGCAAAGGTGTTGTGGCCGGAAGGCTACTTGTTCATCATAGTGCTTCCGGGGTGAAAATGAAACCGGTGGCATCGGAGTGGCGACGTGGCTCAAAGTCATGGTGGGCTTCTTCTTCTTCATCGGTGGTACCAAAGGGGTCATAAGAGTATCTTGGCGGCCGTGAGGGTCCCGGCTCGGATGGTCCCGGCTCGATGTTCCCGGGGTGTTGTATGATGGGTAGTAACCATAGAATGGTTGATGTGGTTGGCTTTGTGGTGGGTACACCCATGAGTTTAGTGAGTGGTGCCGAGGTACATTCCACTCATTGAAACCGGCATGTCTTTGTTCTTCTCGGCGGTTTCGGCACCACGCCAAACCGGTTCACGATTTCCGTCACCCTCTCCGAGCGAACTCTTCGAGGTGCTCTCTCATTCACCGGTTCTCGCTCGCAACTCAACATGATAGTTTTGCACATGATACAAAGCCGGTCCGGGTTAGGTAACCGGATCGCAACTTCACCATATTTTGCATAATAAACATCATTCACTTTCTTCGCAAGTGACCTTGGCCAAAAGTGTAGAGGTCATAAAATTCTCTATGATGATCAATGTACTCAAAAGTAGCTCCCTCTAATAACTTCAAGCTTGTGGCAATGCGAGTGATAAGCGAGCAAATGGCCACACTTCCTACTTTGTAACCGGGGACACTCATCCAATGATTCACTAGGAGATGGACAGGAGACACTTTCTTTCTTGACAAACCGCGTACAAAGCAACCGCAAGTCGGCTACTCGATCTTGCTCTCGTCATAACGTGGGAAAAAGGTAGCTCCTATCCAACGGTGCAAAAATCTAAGCGTAGGATGCTCTATGACCGCCGTGCGGTGCGCTAAGTGGTACGGTGCTCTAGAAATGCTTTGCTCCAAAACCTATGTGCATCAAAATCACCTAGGGCTGCATTTAAATCTATGAGGGCATCTTGAGGGAAACCTAGGAGGTCACTAAGGGTTCTCCAAGAGACAGAATATTCCGAGCAAAAACATTCTAAAATAAACTCCATTGTCCGTGTATCGAAGGGTGCTAAGGAATTCTATGGTCAAAAGCCTAATCCCCTTCTCGAGGTTTGCAAAGGAAGTCCAACCAACTAGTGGAAAAATTATGTCGAATTCTTGAGCCATACCCGTCTCTAGCGTAAGTGTCGGATCGATGACTAGCATGTGGATGAAACGCTTGTTCTTGAGCTTCTTGTATACCTCCTTCTCCGGGGCGTTCTCGGGCGAGGCCGGATGTTCTCATTAGGACTCTCGAGATGCTTGGTGGTGGTGCAGTGTGCCGCTACTGTGCTTCGGTGCTTCGGTGGTGGGTCGACACTCATGTCGGAACCAGCCACCGAGTTCGCGGATGCACTTCTTGTCCCGATTTTTCGAAGGTTCCCGAGATCCCCCGTAAAACGCCCTTCATCCCGCAAGTATCTCAAAACAAACAAAAACAAACACTAGTGGAGAGAAGGATTAGCACAAGGTTAGTGGTTAGCCGTCCGTAGTCACGGTCCAGGGGTTAGTCGTTCTTCATGACAAAAAGTTCTAAACTTCGTCTTGATTTTGACAGAACCTCCCTTGATTTTAGATTTTCTTTATCCTATTTGGACAGCATCTCCACTAATTTTTGTTTGTGATCATCTACTCAGCACTATCCCTTCCCTTTACTTGCTACTAAACTCTTGCTTACTCTCTCACTTCTTCTCTCTTCCTACTCTTCTCCTCTTCTCTCTAACTTTCTCCAGGAAACACGAAGTCGAGAGCAGAAGGTTTGGCTAAAATTCTGGAATGTGGGTGGTGCATGGAAGCCATGGGAGGAGGCCTATTTATAGAGGAGGAGGGGGAGAGTCGGCCGACCCAATGGTGGGGTCGGCCGCCCACCCAGTGGTGGCCAACATGGCTGCCACTTCACATGCTATTGCGTGATCTTTTGTCAATCCAGAAATTTTGGTCGGTTGAGTGGTTTTGGCGGTGGAAAAGAGAGGATAGTGGAGGTGAGTGGAAGTGGATGAAATTATGTGATTTGATGTATGTGAGGTGTAGTCTATGACATGTGGGACCCATGGTGAGGGACCCACCAAGCACTAAATGCCATGATAAAAATTATAAACAAGTGTAGAAATTTAAATGAAGGTAAACTAATTTAAATGCATAAAAAAAATTTTTGTGCCACCACGATATTTTTTTTTTGACGGGTTGTCACACACCGTAAAATTATTTATATGGGGCATAGAATTTTATAATGCAATGCTAGAAATAAATATGCCTAAGAAAATTATAAGAGATGCAATTTAAAATGTGGATAAATACCGAGTTACCTTCCGGCGAGGATTCGGACTTTTAAAGTCCTCCGAATTGGACCTTCCAAAATATTTATTCCGCCGATGTTCCCGAGATGCATCCTCTGTCTCTGGTGGTTGTACTGTCTAATCTTCTTCTACCATCTTCGCGGATTTGTTGAGCTCTTGTTTTGACTTGAATGCGAATTTCTCTTCTTGCTCATTTATAGTGAACTTGATTTCTCCTTTCCCGACATCAATGTGTGCATTGGCGGTGCTCAAGAAGGGTCTTCCAAGTATAAGTGACACCTTTGAGTCTGGATGCATATCCAAGACTACAAAGTCTACCGGCACGAAGAACTCTCTTATCTTGATCGGAATGTTTTCAGAATGCCCAACGGATAACGAACCGATTGGTCGGCTAGTTGTAGACACATTGATGTTGGCTCAAGTGCGGTGTGGTTGAGCTTGTAGTAGACCGTTTGCGGGCATCACACCGACACTTGCTCCAAGATCACGAGTGCATTATTGAAATGTTGATCTCCAATTGTGCGGTCGATAGTGGGACATCCCGGATCTTTCTTCTTTTCTCGGTAGTTGGTTGAGGATGGCCGCACTACATTCTTCGGTTAGCTTGATCACTTCATTGGATGGCAAGTGGTCTCTTCTTGTTAAGAATATCTCTTATGTACTTAGCATAAGTGGGGACTGTATGGCATCCAGCAGAGGTATGTTGACATATAACTTTTGAATTACCTCCACGAACTTACCAAACCGCTCATCTCGTCTCGTTGTGGTCCTCTCTTCCTCCTAGGGAATGGTAGGTAGTTTGTATCTCGAAATTGTTGTCTTGCTTCCCGATCTTGTACCGCTGTGGTAGTTCTACTAATTGAGGTTGGAAGTTCTCTTCTTCTTCGCCCGGTGGTAGCACGGTTGGCCTTTTTGCTCCTTTTGGGTAGGGAGGATCTCCGGTGGAACTCCCTCTTCTTGTAGTAATAGATCTCACCTCCGCTTTCGGGGTTAGTGGCAACAAAAGCAATGGCCAATTTGGCTATCTTTTCTTCTATCTTTTTATTGAACTCTAATTGATCATTAATGGCGAGAGGAGAAACTATCCATTTTAATACTTAAGTTTTCCAAAATTTTGTTATTAGCGGCAAACCTATCCTCCATAGATGAGTTGATCTTGGACCGTTGTAGAACCAACTCTCTTAAAGTAGGTTGCTTTGCATAATTACTTGATTGTGTGCCTTGATTAATGGATGGTTGCACCCAATGTGGAACCTTTCTCACGATGGGACTTGAATTCGCTTATATGTTGCTTCAATTGCTCTTTGATCTTCCTTGTACTTGGCCCTCGGTCAAGCCGGTGAGTAAGGCATCCATCTTGGTTGATAATGCATTCACTTCTTCTATTGCTTCTTCACTCGGTGACAATCTTGAATGTTGTCTTGGGACCACTTTGATTATCTCGCTATCTTCTCCATGAGTCTTTTAGCTCTCCCAAGAGTGAGTGATAAGAATGATCCTTCGGCGGTTGCATCTAGGTGCTCACGCGTCTTCGGAGTTAATCCGTGATAGAACCCTTGCATGAGTAACCATTCTTCCATCCCATGATGGGGACAATCTTGGATATATCCTTGCAAACGCTCCCATGCTTCCGACATGGTCTCCGTCTTCTCAGCTTGGAAATTGGTAATCTTTCCTCTTAAGGCATTGGTTTTGCCTATTGGGAAGAATTTTGCTAGAAAGGCCTTGGAACACTTCGCCCATGTATTGATATCTTCTTTATTTGCATAGAACCACCGCTTCGCTCTTCCCACTAGTGAGAATGGAAAGAGGCGAAGAAGTATGAGGTCTTCTTTAACTCCATCTATGGCGATGGTGTTTCCAATCTCCATGAAGTCCTCGTAGATGTGTACTTGCATCTTCATGTATCTTTCCACCGAATTGGATAGCTTGCACCATGTTGATGAGACTTGGCTTGATTTCAAACTCCATATTATTGTGTATTGTCTTTGGACCAAAGCGGATGTTCTCTATTGTTGGAGCAGAACTCCAAAAGTAGGGTCTTCTCGCCATCTTGATTGGTGACGAGCTTCCTTCTTGATTGAACCGACTCGATGATCGAGAGTTTTGAATGAATCGATTCAATCCCGCTAATACCCCGTATAAAATATAGACAAAAAAAAAACAACAGGGGTGAACCCGCCAAAGTAGAGGTGACTAGTGACAATCACTCATTTTCTAAGTATCTCGCTTAAGCAATTTTTCACTAAAAGTTTATTCCAAATCCGAACGGCGCCAAAATGCTTGTTGACACCTCTAACACCACTCACGCTAAGTTGTCATCCCTAGCATGGCGCCGAAGTGTTGGTATAAAAACCGCTCCTCTAATCAAGAAAAATATGGGATCCGCAAGCGAACAGATAATACACCATCGTAGCATTTTACCGGAAGTATTCCAGGTATCGTTATTTATATTTAGCTCAAAGGAAAGAACTACGGACTTAAACAATGAGATGAACTTGCTAAACACGACTACTTATGAGTGATTGATTACACAAATCACATACTTTGGCAAGTAGGGTAAACCATGATAAATAAGGGAATATAAAGTAATAAGCTCAGGGTATAAATCACACAGAGATTAGATATAGACTACTCACAAAAGGTAGGTTGACATCTGATTAGCACAAGAAATAGAAATCCTATGTAGGTTCTAATCTACTAAGTCATTCATCTACTCCAACTCTACACTATCATATACAAGACAAAAGACTCTTCATCTATGTATAAGGATCATTGCTATAACAAGCCAAGACATAGCAGACTTACTACGCAACTTTGGTTCTCGCTAGACCTACCAACGGGGATGGAATACGAGGACTCAACGGAACCGTCACTTCCGCGATCTACCACACGACCCGGCCAATAGGGTGCATTTGCAGTAAACGGCATCTAAGCACCATGCTTACATGAAATCTACCACCTAACCCCCCTAGAAGAGAGCTAAGCGCTTTGCAAACATATACATAAACTTATTACCAATCATAACCATACCAAATGTAGAACTAGAATAAACTAGGAACATAATAAATAGAAACATAATGATATTTAGAATAAAGTCACAAGAATAGATACAAGATAATACCAATTCGATGATGAAGATCCGGAATTCCGAGCACAGCGCCCGATTCTTCCTCTATCTAGTCTAAACCTATGTAGAACTTGAAGATCTAGAGTATCTATTCTAATTCTCGGTGGAGATCTCTCTCTAAACCCTAGCTTTGCCGATGGCTACCTCGAATAATGAATTCTTGAATGAATTAGGGTTTCGACCGAGGGGGCCGGGGCTCAATATATAGCCCCTAGGATGCACCACAGCCATCGGATCAAACCGACCTAAACGGACGATAATTATTGCTCCTCAAGGTCGGTGGAGGCGAGATCCGCGAGCCTCCACCTGATTGGTGGAGGTGGCCGCGGCCGACCCAAAGAGGGAGTCGGCCGACCCACCACTCGCCGAGGTGGGTCCCCGTTCCCGGTTCGCCTTCCGGAGTCTTCTAGAGTATACAATTTTACCCGTTCGGTCTTTGTCTCTATGTAATCATGACATGTGGGCCTCCTTGGATGTTTTCCTGATAATCCCCTGCGAAAACACATATTCACCAAAACTTGTGGAATCTGTCAGTTTAAACCCTAAGTCTATGATGGTGAACAGATTATACCCCTCTTTCTCTCTCTGATTGACATATAAAATTGATCATTAACAACCGTCAACAGTGGCGTAGTCTGTAAATTGTTGTAACTCTTTTTTTTCGTTTCTATCGTCTAATAAAATCGCGGCAAAGCTTTTGCCGCCCTTCCTAAAAAAAAAAGGTTAACTAGTTGTGCTTGCAGGAGTGGTACACTGTTGCCAAGACAATTGCTGAAGAGACAGCATTGGAGTACGGAGAGAAGAATGGACTAAATGTTGTTACAGTTTGCCCTTGTATCGTTTTAGGGCCGCTCCTTCAGCCACTGATCAATACCACGAGTGAATTCCTCGTCTACGTTATAAAAGGTGGCCTGTATATATTCCTGCTAGTTCCAATTATAAGAGATGCAATATATTAGATATAAGAGATCTGGTGGAGTTAGTCTATACCTACAAGTATAGCCATCTTTCGAATCAATTTTTCATTGTGATCTCAGAATCACAGACAAAAGGGTGCAATAGTTTTGGTGACACTACTCATTTCATTTGCTTGATCACAGGAGGTCCTAGGGTGATGAAAAACCTCCCCTGGAACTTAGTTGATGTCCGTGACGTAGCTGATGCTTTGCTTTTGGTATATGAGAAAGTGGAATCATCTGGGAGATACATCTGTGCACCAGATCGGATCAGCACAAACGACATAGTGAACTTGTTGAAGAAATCCCACCCCAACTACAATTATGTGAACCGGTGAATCTCTTACGATGCCCTTGTTGTTTGTTTGGACTCGAATGTCTAGCTCTCATCCCTTCGCATTTACACTCGATGCAACTCTCTCGTGCAAATGAGGAGAAGGACTATGAATCCGAAATCTCGCCGGTTACGTCGTTGAAACTTAAAAATCTGGGCGGAAACCAAGGAAAATGGAGGAAACTTTGTCTGACAGCATTGAGTACTTTGAAAAGGCAGGGTTTTTGCAGGGATGTAGAGGGCCGCCCTTGCCGTCTTCCTCATCTTTTTCATTTTGCTTCGACTAATAATGAAGTAAACTCTCATCATCTAAAAAAATAATGAAGTAAACTCGTAATACAATTACAGCAATCGCTTTAACCGCCCGTGGATGGCCTATTTGTCTCCTCTCGCCATGTTTGTTTTCGATGCACCCCGCAGGCTTCGTGCATTGAACTCGGGTAAGAACAAAACCTTTTTTTTTTACCGAATAAGAACAAAACCTTCATTACAACAAAAGTGACAGCCCTAAAACTACATTCTCGGGTGAGATGTTGTGATGTATGTTGAGTATTATCCGAATTCTAACATGAGTTTTGCGAGGACACCTAGAGGGCGTGCACTTTGGGTTATGTATATGATGAGCGGATCTGATCATACATAGTATCTCGGATCAAATATGAGAATGAAAAAGAAAACTTAGGGTTCCGATGGAGTTGGTCGCTTGATGCGCCGTCTCTAGCGCCAACTACAACTTAATGAATTTTGCGCTGTAGGTTGGATGTGTAGTCAACTTTGAAGCAAAATCTGATTGAACATCTCCAAAAGTGTTTTTAAACCTCTCTAAAGCATAATTTAGAGAGTGAGATTTGAGTCATAAAAACCACTCCAAATCTTTTTCATCCTCCAAAAGACTTTCGGTATCGTGTGTACCCTCTACGGAGTTAGCCCCACTCTTCATCTTGGCTAGCGAAAACTCGAAATAGAAAATGACAATATTTAGAGATATAATTAAAAAAGTTATCGGATGGTCCAGTTCTTGTAAACTTGAGCATTGCGGACTTGGGCAAGCTTTAGTGACGAATTAAACCATTAAATTAAAGAAGTGTTGTTAAATTCTAGAGCCAATTTAGAAAAATATGAACATAAGTTGAAAGGGACTTGCTATATCCAAGTCGTCTGGGTTTTTCAAAAAAACCCAGTCGACGTACTGCACCATTAGCGGAACATCACCAGACACAGGCCAAAAAATCAAGCACGGTTCACGAAGGAAAAAAATTAGAGCATCGGTGGAACATCGTCGGACACACAATGTAACATCACCGCGAGCGACGTAACATCGCCCGAGTTTTTTTAAAAACCCGGATGATCGAGATTTAGGAAAATTGAAGTTGAAAACTTAAATCCGAGTAGACACATGTTCTACTACAATGAATCCAATCAACTCGCTTATGTTTAGTTTGCAATTTTGATTAAAGTTAGCCCCGTTTAACTTATATAAACTTTCACCTCTAATATTCGAGGACGAAGGAAGCAAGTTCCTTGGTTACGGACTCATCGTCACAAAATTTACAAGTTACCGTTCACCATCCACGTGGCCGGTGCTAGGCTGCAGGCTTTTTCAAAACATGGTTAATTTTCAGATCCAAACGGATCTAGAAGAAAATATGCAAGCGGGAACAACACTGAGGCATGATGTTTTTTTAACGAGATTCAGCGATGTGCTTAATCCTCGGAGCAATATATGACTACGAGCGCTCCTCCCCATAAAACAACAGCTACACTGGCATCCGGGCAATCCCGCGGCCTAGCCACAACCCAAACCAGCCGCCAACAAATGCCATGCCGCGCCACAACTTTAGCGCCAAAAGTTTTCTTGTGGTCATTTTACTGTGATTGTTTGCCATCAACGAATTGGCCTGGAGAGAGTTCATGTAAAATGTGTTCTATGAGAGAAACAGCCCAGCATATATTTTTTGAGTGCCCTGTGGCAAACTATTGTTAGTGGTCATTCAGAGAGGTTTTAGGCTGGGCTCATACCCCAGTTAGTTTAAATCAGTTCATAACAATTAGCTATGGCAGAGGCGATAAACCTAGACCTTTGATGATCTTTACTTTGGGTTTTGCTACGGTACTCCGAAATGACTGTGAGCCGTCCATTTAGTTTGATCGAATGGTTATAATCACATATAACCTCCTAGGAGGTAATATATGAAATATATATTTATTTTATCTTTAAATTTATTAATAAGAAAATTTTTGATATAATTTTTTCTCTAGATTTGATTGATGCATGTGTGTGATCTGATAAATATGATGTTTTTTAGTTATATACTTTGATTACCGTGTATTTTTGTGCGTGACTTATGTGTGTAGCGTGTGTATATGTGTCGGTGAGTGGCCGGTAACATGACTATGTGTACGACTGTACGTGACTTACATATGTTTGGGAACGTATGCTATGGAAACCAGGTTCCCGTGGAAACTATGGAAACTCACACGTGGATTGTTGGATCTAAATCCAATGGACATGTCTAATCTCTCTTTTTTGCAAAATAAACCCCAGATTTAGATCCAATGATCCACTCATCCGTCACCGGGTTTATTTTGTAAAAAAGAGAGATTAGCCATATCCATCGGATTTAGATCCAACGATCCACGTGCGAGTTTTCATAGTTTCCACGGGAACCTGGTTTCCATAGCATACGTTCCCTACGTATATACCTGTTACATGTGAGAGACCGATAACGTCATTTGTATGGGTGTGTTAGAGTGAGTCAGTGCATGCAATGGATTATTGTTTGTAACTCTTTAATGGACTAGTGAAAATACATGATTGAAATGATCCTTGTAACGTGTCATGTCACTTAAAAAAGTGTCATGTCATGTCATATACATACACGTATAATCCTCTACCCATGATTGATCATCGTAGTCTCGTAGGCAACATTACAATAGAACACAATTTGTTAACACGTCTATAACGTATTTTATTAGAATTAATTAAAATAATGCACATTTTGGTCATTGCAAAGCTTGCTCGTCCAGATATTAACGGCAACGCCCAACTACTCTCGCGTGATCAGGGGATCGCGGGGCGGCTGTTTTCGCGGAAAGGAAGATTCTCCATGATCTTTTCTCCTGTCATTTAGGGGATCCGGAGGAATTAATTACGTTTTTCTAGACTTTTTAATCCATTAACTAAATCATAAATTCAGAAAAATCAGTGGCTCAGATTAATTTAAGATATTACCTCCTTAGAGGTAAAAGGTGTACGTTAGTATTGCCCACTTTACTTTAGCATGCATTTGTTGGAGTCTTTGGCTAACCCGCAACGAGTATGTTTTCCATAATAGAGTATATTTTCTAAAATAGAGTAATCTCAGGACCTAATGTGGTGATCTACCGTTCTATGGTATTCATGAAGAAATGGATTGTCTTGCTAAGGGAGAAGGAAAGAAGCTGGGTCGTGAAGATGATGGATAAGCTTTCTCAACATTTGGAGCAAAACGCTTGAAGCTGATGACCTAGGGAGCGTTGCTAGTCTTTCTTATAATCTTTGAGGTTTTTTGGCGAATCTGGGGAGTTTCTTAGCTATCTTTGTAATAGCCGGCTTATAATCTAGAGTTGGTTATCTTCGGTTAAGTCGCTAGAAAGTTTCTTTATCTTGGAGAGAACTCAAACTGTTTTTTGTGCTACAATGTAAGCTGGTTTTACCCCAGCAAAACTTGCTTTCAATATAAAGCTGGGCTTCGGCCTTTTTGTCTAAAAACTTCAGCGCCGCAGATGCTTCATGCGTTTGGTTTGCTGCCTCATTTGCGGCGCAGCCTTGCCATGGTCTTCTAGTTCATTTTCATGGCCAAAACATGCATGCCGCATGTGTGGCGGCTAATTTTGGCGCCGCAGTTGTGGCACGGCCGCATGTTCCGCATGGCAATCTGCGGTCACCGTCCAAACGCACCAGTCACAATCACAATTGCCGTGGCGCGTGCTATATATAGTCACAATCGCAACTGCTGTGGCTGTATCTATTCACACTTGCATGCTAGAAAAAAACTAGTGGAAGGAGTTCACGCTTGCCGTGGGTGTGCATTTCATTTTCACAAAAAAGTGGAAATTAAAATAGCACTGATCACAGGATCGGAATTAAAATAGAGTTAAGGCATGTGTGGTGTGCGTTTTGAATCTAGATTTTGAATCTGGCGTTAAGGCATGTGTGGTGTGCGTTTTGAATCCCTGGCGTTGGTGTGGGTTTAAGCAAGTAGAAAAAAATGTAAGAATCTAGCTAGATTTTGAGTCACAGAGGTTGGTTATGGGTTATTGACTCGTCACAAATCTACACACACCAGACATCACCACCTGCTATCGCCATCCACACGTGATCGGCGTGTGCTATCAGCGTCTAATGCTGCAGTCGTTCAGTCGTTCTATTTGCGCCTGGTGGGACTGATTGGTTGATCATCAGCCATTTATAGTGGGATTAGTTGGTGGACATACGTGGCGCTTGTTTGGCATGACGAATAACTGTGTATAAATATATGTGTTTTATGAACCAGTACAACATACCTGCCTGCGCCTGGACGTGGCCGCCGCCGTTGCTCACACAGGCACACAGAGCTAGCGGAAAGGCTGAGGTCGGCAAGTGTTAATAAACTGCTTCTTCAGCAGGGTGCACACACAGGCCTTGCGCTTTGCACTAGACAGTAAACACGCACACACACGCAAAGATAGATGGCCGGACGCACGACGGAGGGGGGTCGCTGCAGCAGGGAGACGACGGTGTGCGTGACGGGCGCCGGCGGGTACATCGCCTCGTGGCTCGTCAAGCTCCTCCTTTCCCGCGGCTACACGGTGCACGCCACCGTCCGTGACCCGCGTAAGCACCCCGTCCCGCCGGCCGCGGTGGCTATGTTGATGGCTGCTGGCCTCTGCCTTTCCGGGCCGATATCGAGGTGCAGGACTAATCGCGGCCGACGTATGGCATATTTCAGGTGATCCCAAGAACGCCCACCTGGGGCGGCTGGAAGGGGCCTCGGAGAACCTCCGGCTGTTCAAGGCCGACGTGCTGGACCAGAGCGCGCTGGCTGCCGCAGTCTCCGGGTGCCAGGGGGTCTTCCATCTTGCCTGTCCGGTGCCCACGGATAAGGTTCTTGATCCGGAGGCAAGTGCCAGTACCACTTGGTTCATTGCTTTGGCGACTTTCTTTTTTTTTTTCTTTTTTTTTCTTTTTGGCAAGAGGTTATCAATGCTTCATTTGGCTCGGTCCAAACGATTAAACAGCATGCTTGGTGTGGGGAGTGGGTAGATAGTGAGATTTTACGTTATAGATTAGCATATACTACGCGTGCTTATACGTTATGACCAGTCGTGCTGTCCTATCGATCCATTTTAGAGGCTTTGATGTGACCATTGGGTTGATTCATTTTATCCATTACTAAGTCAATAGGTTCTGGTCCTATATTGATCCATTTTGGACTTTGAAACCAGTCCATTGACCTTACTTTTATGGTTCGAGTCAGCTATCTAATGGATTGACTCACCATTTTCCCATTAATATTCCTAGATTTAGTATTTGCCTCATCGATTCATTTATATGCATGTATATGGTCTGCGCAAAGAAACATACCACACATGCATACCTTGAATTAGTTGTTTCTGTACTAAGAACGATAGAAGTACTTAACTTAGAAGCATTATATTTCTTATAAGCATTTTGAATTTTGTTTATAATGACATATGTAGGCAATATAGATAAGGGTTAGGGGCCTACTATAGATTACTTACATGATGGTGGCGGTTGGGAAATTAATTGAAGATTAGGGGTATTTTAAACTATATAGGTAATAATGGTAAATATGGGTAAGTTTTTAAAAACACATAACTAGTGTGCCTATTGCCCAATTATTGTCATAGATGATTGGAATTTTGCCTAAGGAACAACTAAATTTTTCTATTTTTTGTGAGAATTTCCAAGAATTCTCTTGTTTTCCTATCTCACGTCTTGTAAGATTAACGTGTAGGCTTCTTTGGCGCTCCAATTAGCAACAGCAAGACAAAATAGTGTACAATCTAGATTTATTGTTTTCTAACAGTCATAGTTTCACTGACTCATTGATACCAAGATGCAATTTTTTTATTTGAATTTTGTGTCGTGCTGAGCTGTTTATACATATGAGATTTCTTATATATCTTTTGACCTTTAAACCATATGCAGTCAGAAGTACTGGCTCCTGCTGTGCAAGGTACCTTGAACATTCTGCAGGCTTGCTCATCTAATAATGTTCAGAAGGTTATTGTGGTTTCATCCACCGCCGCTGTTCATTTCAACCCAAATTGGCCTCAACACAGACCCAAAGACGAGGAGTGCTGGTCGGACATAAACTTTTGCAAAAAGAATGAGGTTAGTGTTCATGGCAGATGCAAGATGTTTACTACGAAGGGTTCATCCTTCTTCTGTCCTTCTCCCTCCGTAGTCCCTCTACTTTGATCCAACCCTATATAAAACTACATGATCAGAAAGTTACTCGGGCACAAATGTCGAATGCATACACAAGCACAAACTAGAATAGTTCCATGACTCACAAATAATGGCCAAATTCAGGTACACTAAGTTTAGGGCCGGTTTAGGGTTTATGTCTGTCATATTACGTTACTATTAATTGCCGCTCCTAGGATGGGTTTACTTATGACTAACCTGGTTTTCCTAGCAGGACTGGTATATGGTTGCCAAGGTTATTGCTGAAAAGACAGCCCTGGAATATGCAGAGAAAAATGGATTGAATGTTGTTACAATTTGCCCTACTATGGCTTTAGGACCGCTCATGCGGCCTATGATAAATGTCAGCCATGAATTCCTCATGTACATTATTAAAGGTTGCATCATATTTATTGTTATTTTCTACTATTTCTTTTTAGTTATTAGATTATCACATATATTGAATACTCTTGTTATCTATTAGGTAAATTGATTCCATACATTAACATCAACTTTATTTCGTTGAAGTTCTTTTAGCTAGGATTGTTTTTTCACTAGTGTAATACATTGATGATAGCATTATTTTACACACCTAAATTATCATTAATAAACACAATATGTTTTAGGTGTACAGGCTATGTACCAAGTAGAACCATAGACACCTCAATGATCTAGGGCAAAATATTTTGTGCAAACCACTCCTTCGGCACAATCTTAGAAACTTGTTAAAACATATACTTTGAGGTTTCCAAAAATTTATATTTTTGTACATCCATCGTGTATCTAGCTGTGAGCTATAGATGTGCATTTCTGGAAAAAGTTAAGGTGGAAACTCAATTTACAAAAATCATATGAAAAATAACAAAATTCAGGTGCATGCATACTAGAAGACAAAAATTCTATAATTCACTTCATACAAAATAAGAGTCCATGCCAAACTAAGACTAAATAAGGCGTTCATTGCATCCTATGAAATGCCACGCGTGATTCCTCCTAGGACACAGAAGCTCATAGGGATTAGTTCCATATGCATTGCTCTCACAATTATTAACAGGACCCTCTCTGATCAATACAGGCCATCCCTAGGTGGACCCAAATGTATAAAAAAATGATCACATGCTGGTGTGTCCTTTCGTACAGTATATACATTATAGTGAGACATAAAATTTGTTCATAAAATATTCATACTTAAACAAATAGGAAAAGGGTTATATGAATTTTATAACTCGACGAGTTGTAGAACCTTTTAATTTTGAAGTCATTGACAAAAGAATCATGCTAAATTTCAGCCAGCAAAGGTCCAAAGCAATAAAACTCCTATTTCATATGTGGGATGGTAAAAATCGAGTGATTGAATAAGGGGGTTGTGGGTTCGAATCTTAAATGCATACGCATGGTTCACATGGAGAACTTGTGATTTGTGACTTGCTTTGTGTAAAAATGTGGGGGTTAGTATTCGGATTTTTATCTCTCATGGTTCCAGCCTTGAATCATGACATGGCTAAAATACTTTTTTGAGCAGAACATAGCTACCAATCTGCAGCAGAAAAAAACTATCCATAAGTATGTAGTAGCATAGATAATATAATGAATGTTACTCAAATTCTATTTTAAATTGCTTTACAACATGCTTCATGCCCTTAAAAGTATGGAAAAGTACAACACCCTAAAATTCCATTAGCTTTGGTTAAAGGAGGCCCTACTGTGATGAAGAACATGCCATGGCACATAGTTGATGTCCGTGATGTGGCTGATGCTTTACTTCTAGTATACGAGAAAGAGAATTCAGCAATGAGATACATTTGCGCGCCACATTGCATCAGTGCAAAAGATCTGGTGGACATGCTGAAGAAGGTTCATCCTAACTACAATTATGTAAACTGGTGAATCTCTTACCACACGTGTATGAGTAGAATTTTAACGGATAGCTCTTATTTTACATGGTTTACATCCCTTTGCAGCAGTAGCAGCAATGATCCGGTTTCTAACTCTATAGTTACGCCACTCATGTTGGAGAAACTGAAAAATTTGGGCTGGAAACCAAAGAAGACACTGGAGGAAACATTGCTAGATAGTGTTGAATGCTATGAGAAGATGGGGCTTCTGCAAGATGCTGAGGGGTGCACTTGCCGTCTTCCTCACCTTTTTCGTATGGCTATAGAAAAATGAAGGAAACTCTCCATTGCTTCTAGTGTTACCTAATTACACTTATACATTGTTGCATAATATGTTCTAATCCCACATCAACGGTGTTTACGTTCAAGAGAGAGTGGTTGTTTTTAGATAAAATGTGTAGTGTTGATGTAATCTATATGGAATTAATAAAATGCAACCTTTCACTCAGTTTTTATGGAAGTTATCTTTTTTTCTCAAAAAAAAAGATGGCAAAAACATTGCTTAGTTTAGAATATATTAGCCTACTACTCTTAAGGAAAAATTGAGCCTCAAAACCAAACATCTGCATAATTTATTGGTGGAAAGTTGAGAAACCTGCAATTAGAGGACGAAGTGCTACAAAAAGCACGCTTCATTTGAAGAAAACTAGTCCATCAACCCGTGCTCCTGCACGGGTTAAAATCAAGATTAATTGGTTTTTCCTTTGTTTTTCTCTAATATAATAGGATATACTCTATAGTTCCTACCTAAGTGTTGTCTTTAACTATTTGTTTTTTATCTTCATGTACATAGTTTTCTCTTTGGATGTATGTTACCTCTGTATAACTCTAATATTGAACTCTATTATGCATTTAGTTGAAACCACAACAACTTACCTTAAACCATAATATCTCTGGTTGGAGCCCATGCTATATGGCATAATGATTTTAATTATTAAATTTTTTTTATTTGAATCTTATGAGTTCCTACAGTTTTTATTCTCAAATAAAGTTGAAGGTCTTGTTCTTATAATACCTATAATGATCTCTACTTTTGTACTTTCTACAAATAAGAATTTTGGTCATAAATTACACTCTTGATTACTATAGTATGGGGTAGCGGTGCTAATATCATGAAATTCATAAATTTATGTTCCTTTATTTTTTCGTAAAGGAATTAGGTTCCATACTTGATAGGTCATGAATAAATAATGCTTCCATGAAATTTGGTTATAGACTATTTATTGGCCTGACAACGTATGGAAACTATATAAAATAAGCCCCTCAATTAGTAAACCTTATTCTCCCTCTAGCTCTAGTAAAGGTTTAGTATATTTGTATCCAAGAGGGTGCTCACAAACTAAGAACGGCATGCAAATTATTATCATTGTACAACCATGCAGATCAAGACATATGTGGATCTAAATGTAAATATAAATTGTTTACTTACATTTTGATGAATTTGCTCAAACATGAATGTCCAAAAGTAATACAAACATCATAAGCCCACTTGAGTTGACCCGGTTTTTTGCTATTGTAGTACTCCCTCCGTTTCAAACTGTAAGTCGCTTTGGCTTTTTTTTGGTACATCTATTTTACTCCTCGTCTAGATCTTACATATGTCAAGATACATAGCAAAATAGATGTACAAAAAATTCAAACGACTTACAATTTGACACGGAGGGAGTAGAAACGTGTCACACTTCATGGATATAAAACACCCAAGAAAGTGAGCGTCCAAAATATTTTAGTTTGGACTAAAGTATAAGAGCATCTCCAACAGTCATTCTAAAATTTACTCTTTAGATCATTATTTGAAGATTCATTTGAGTAAAACTCGTTTTGTATATCTTTGTGCCATGCAACCATTTTTCTATATTTTATGAGCACTCTAGAAACTCACCCTCTTTTCTCCATCTTTGGCTAAACAGAAATTTAGAAAAGAGGTTGTCTATATTTGGAGTTCCAATTAAAGTGGTTCTTAGAGGCAATTTTTGCCACTAAAATCTCCATCCCTATAAATTAGGAAAAATATAAAGAGTCTGTTGGAGTTCCTCTGTGACCAGATATTTGGTTTGTGCATGTTCATGTGGTAAAGCAGTAATTTTGCAACAAATTGTTGCTATTATTTAAAAAAAACAGTGTCCAATGTCATACCATGAATCTCATAGAGGAAATAACAAAAAAATAACCATATCTTTTTGTGGATTTTTATTAATTGAGTTAATTACTCCATGTTGTAGTAATTTGAGGCCAATACTAAAATAGGATTGTGATATCCAACTATCGTCTTAAATTTTAATCCCCCATTTCCCCAAAGGGTAAATAGCACAATAACTATGACATATTTTTGTGAAATTTCATAAAGTGCTTTAACTAATTCTAGTTGTTCTAATTTTAAGAAACAAATAAAATATGCGCTGCTTGCTTTGTTTAAAAGATATAGTAAAAAAGGGGGGTAGGATGAATACATGTTCTCACATCCAAGAGCCCTTCTAAATTAAACTTGACCACCGTAGGGTGCATCCTCACAAAATTGTGCCTTAAATATTGTTGTTCTCCAAGATTCCCCAATGTCACATAAAGGGTTGACAATATGCCAGTGTGACCCCAAATTGAATGGACGTAAAATAAGATTTAGGATATCACTAAGTATGGTTTGTTGCTAGAGAAACAATTGGATGGTGGTTTTATTTCATACACATCAAGGCTTTAAAAGTTGGATAGGGAAACTATTATTTGATATGTTGTGCCAATATTCTTTGTTCTAGCACAATACTGGAATATTTGTTAGGTGACCAATCAGTGAAACACTTTCTTCCTAGGTTGTTTAACTTCTAAATGATTGTATTTACTTACATATAACTCATAAGTACCGCCTTTTCCTTTACCCACAAAATATAGAAAATTGAATACTTAAATTGTTTTTTAGAGATACATGGATGCATTATTTTAATGACTCTTTCTTTTTTCAATTCCCGGACTTTCCTGTGTATTTGGCCATCTAATCATACATCCTGGTCATACCATTTTCTCTAAGTGTGGGTTTCACTGGAGCTCAACAACCTAAAAGAAAACAAAAGAAATATATATATGAGCAAACAGTGTCAGAACATGCACGGGGTGCAAGGAAAGCCCATGTATAAATTCACCCAAATTGGTTTGCTTAGTAATACATGTATGAGCACAAAAGAAATTAAAATTGAGAGCCAATTCAAATAAAGACCATAATCGCCCAAATTGGTTTGCTTTAAGACAATATGTGTGCGGACAGCTCCTCGAGAAGGGGGATAGGCCACGTCATCCGAATTGTTTGCGCCGTCGGATCTCGCGTGTACGATCACGATGTGTAGAAGCCGATTTTACTGTCAGCAGCTTCTACCCGCTCCTCTTAGTTTCTACCCGGCTTCCACCTCCCGACTCCAGATTCTCCTAGAATCCACCCAACCAAATATATACCGGGTTTCGGCTTCTAATTCTAGCACCTTCTATTCTCTTCCCCTCCTCCCGTCTCTCTCCCGTAAGAAAAAAGAGGCGCTACCCTGGAGCGGGACTGCAGAGCGGAGGCGCCGGCGAGGCCTCGGCGGCGCGCCCAGCCGGCGCGGCGGCGGCGCCGGCGAGGGTGGGCGGCGGTGCGGGCCTGGAGATGCGGGGGCGCGACGGCGGCGCGAGCCACGAGGCACGAGGGCGCGACAGTGCGGCGGCGGCGCCGACAAGGCAGCGCGGCGCGGCGGTTGCCGGCGCAGCGGAGGCGCAGGTCACCCCTCCCTTTTCCCTCTCTCTCCACGTCTCCTCATACGTTTTCTAGGATTCTTGGGGATTTGGGGATTTTGATTCTAGGGTTCGGGTTCTTGGGGATTTGGGGATTTTGATTTCTAGGGTTCTTCGGGATTTGGGGATTCAATTTCAATTTGATCGGCAACTTGAATCTGAATGAACGGAATTGGTTTGGTTTGGTTTTTTTCTAGATGGAGCCACACCGTGCTGGAGCTCCTGGCTGTCGGGATGTCGCTCGTCGGCACGCTACTTGGGGCTTCCCAGTTCTTTATCGAGCAGATGGCCAATAGCATAGCCTAAGCCCAACAGCAGGTACGTATGGTTCTGCTTTCACTTCATAAACAAAAGCTAATGAAATGGTCTCAATATTACAATCTTCTGTCGTTCTGACAAAACAAGCGGCGAGTGCAGTACCATTATTTATCCATGGAGCTGATAGTTATCCCTCCCAAAATGGATTTGTCGGAAAATATAGACTGACATATGACCATAGTTTTATGAATTATAATGGGTAAGCAAAATGATAATACATGTACTGCTGCATAAATGCAATTGCTTCTATATTTTAGCATACCGATTAGCAAATAAACTTTTGCAGTTCAGATTCTAGGATGAAAAACTTCTCACAATATTCTGGGATAAACAAAATTTCCTATGCACGCAATGCACACTGCTGTCTGGACAACTGTCACAGTATTACCTCTAATATAAGATTATAGTGCTAACAGTCTGGATAGGCATAGTGAAGAGTGAATTTTATTTGATAACTGTGCATGTCCAGTTTTGTCTTATAATAGATGTTCGACCATCACTGGTGGGTTTTAGTTAGTGAAGTGTTGTTCTTACTAATTGTTTTTTATTGGCTATGCCATGTAATGATGCAAGTGGGGTTCTATGTGCAGATCGAAATAGTAGATGTGGGCATGGCGGTGGTTAGGTCTTTCAGGTTTATGTTGCTATATTCATCTTCAATTTTGTTCAAAGTCAGGTACAGTAATGTCATCAGGCTCTCACTGCATGCTTATTAGGTCTATTTTACATGGAACATGTTACTAAAAAAAAGGCCCACCCAGGAAAACCAGAAATTTGTTTTTTTAAAATGGCGAAGACTTTGCAGGACACTACGCCTCGGTAGATTTGGGAAGGGATGATCTTTTCTTGAGTTTATGTTCTTGAATCTGGAAAGGTATAATCACATAGTCTTCTCCATTCAATTGCCCTCACATTTCAATGCTGCTAAATAGACTTACCAGTTGCTTTCTGATTGCTTCGTTAGGTCACAAAATTATGAAATCAGATTACACTATATTTCTTTTCCAAAGATTTATAAAAAGATGAATGTTGACTAAATGTACTCATTTATTTGGTGCAGAATTATAGTTGTAGCATGTAAATTTTCTGCATCTACCAAGCACCAACTTCTTAGGATCCTGTCAGTACTGCCTGCTCAGGTAATTTTTGGATACCTTTTGGACCGCATCTTGAGATTAGTGCTCCTATTTTACAATGAATTCACATATGTGCATGTACATTTGTGGTCATGCCTGCTCTTATCTATCTTCCTTTGCTAATATTACTGCTCCTGTCCCAATATAATTGGATCAAAATTAATTCCAAGTTTGGTTCCTCCAATGCACTGTCCATGGGTCAGTTTCAGAAAACTTCTATTCCTTTCCATAATTTTTTCTCCAAGTTTATGGAAGATCTATGCTCTGTACATAAGTACTGCTTGGCCCCAAGATTTAATATAGATCCAAATTTTTGAATTAGCAGTTCCTCTCCATGGCTTTGCCTTTTAGACTGCTACGGTTTTTTAGAGAGAACAATTGAACTACAACAATGATAACTTAAACATTATGCTTTCTAAGCTATCATTCCATGAACAAGAATACGTAAGAAAGCTAGCAAAGATACAAAAGACAAGTGCCCCTCCGGTCGATGAAGTAAACAATCAACTTACAGTTGTCGTTGCTTTTCATTCCACACAACTGATATAATATTTCCTTAGCCCTTTTGAATGGAACTATTTACTACTAGAAAAATATGTCTTTACCTTATCTATTTGTAATATGAGTCAACTTTTGTCTAGATGAGTTACCTCTGCTCCTTCAATCAAATTTAGCTACAACAAAGAAAACTAATGTTAGTTTTCTTTCTCTTTAGTTTTACTTTTACAGGCTGGGAGCTAATAGCTAAATGGATTTTCTCCACCTTTAGTGAATTCAAGGTATGGATCTACAGACTGTAAGAAAGGCATGAGCTTTTTCAGTTTGCATTGAGGTTCAGTAACTCTCCAAAAGTTGTTTTGAGAGAAAAAAAATCTACTTGCAGAGTGTTAGAGATTTAGAGGTGACAACAAAATATATGAAAGTCCATAAATATCCATGGTCAGGGTTAGATAAATGTGCATTGACCCTTGCTCCTGTTAACTGCTGTTTTTGTGCTTACCACATTAGTTTTCTATTGTTAGAAATCTTTGGGAAAAGAACATACTTCGGTCTTACCATTTACATCTCAGGGCTATGAGTACACTCCACCCTCTTGAATTGTTGCCAAGGATGGCACTCTTATTTATTTGCTATATTATTCATGTTTTCGTATTAAGGAGCCAGGGAAAAACCAGACCGCTAACCATGGAGTGATATCATACTATTATAGATAGAGTTATATCATACTATTATAGATAGAGTGATATCGTAAAGGACCATTTAAGCCCTCTGACTAATTGGTGCTTTCTTCAATGACTAATTGGTGCTTTCTTTAAGAGGGGTCACTGAATACATGGCCTCTATTAATTGGTGGGTGGTGTTTCTGCAGCCACAATCAAGCCCTCTGACTACAGCTAGATTATGACTGTTATCTGAAATCTTAAAGTTCTTAGCTAATTGGTGCTTTCTTCTCTGTTTTTTTCAGTTTGTCAACAACTTCAGAAGCTTGAACAAGCTTCCTCAGAATCAGTTTGAGATTACGAAGAAATGTTCCTTTCAGGTATCCATTCTATGTCTCTGCCTAGGCTCTGATTCCATTCTATATAAGACCTTTGTTTCCATCGTCTTATGTGGGGGGTTGCGCACCAGGGATAACCAAGAAGGACATGTGAGCAACAAATACCATTTCTTGTGAGCCATGAATTATTACAGTTCGACAAGCTGCATCAGGTAGATTCCATCGAGAACCCATGAAACATTTTACAAAACCTATTAACAATAGTCAAATGCAGTATGCTTCTTGAATGAATGAAAATCTGCTAGGCATGCGTTGTTATAAAATTACTTTACATGGTTCTTTAAATATGGTCAAAAAAATAATGTTTGTTGCATCTATTCTTTGTCTTCCAGGATAACGCTCTCCAATTCTTAAACACAAGACATTCACTGTAGAAGGAAGACACTTAAATATATTTAAGTGCATCCTATCAGTTACAAAGTCCTATGAGTTACAAAGGTTTGAAGAATTTGCCAATAATTAGCATTGATTTGAGAATTTGATGTGTTTGGCTGCACACGGCTAATATGTGACTATGTTCATAATGAAAATAAATCCATATGGTCTGCATGTCTATATCAAAATTAGCCTACCTGAAATCATTATAGAATAGATTTTGCTTCAAATTAATGCGCAGGGTCATGTGGCTGATTATTATCTCAAGATGGTGAGTTCAACTATTTCACATTCTATTTATTTTTTCTGAATATGAATACCTATGATTTTGATAGATGGAATAGTAATATCCTTGCATGAATAGTGAGTTTAGCTATTTCAGATCCTACTTATTCTTTTGGAGAATGGATACTTAATATTTTTCACAAATGGAAATAAACAAAGTACATTTTGTGTCCTATTTTCTCAGATGTTCTACTACATCAAATGTGTTGGAACAATTGTTTAGGATTGAAGATGCAGCGAGTCCCTAATCTGCACGTTCGATGCAAAGGTCTTCACAAGTCTGGACAAAGCCAGATCAACAACAGCAATTGTGTTCAGAAGGCTGGATTACTCTGAACAGAGAGGGCAAAGTAAGAACTCTAGAACATGCCGATGTCATGCTGGCATAGTCAATTTGCGAGTCTGAAATCATTGCTGAAATGTCGATATATCATTGCCACATAGGCATGGTACACAAACGTTAACCTCACTATAGTTCTATGATTATGTGAGTATGTGCTTACGCTTCTAAAAGCAAGAGCAGCTTTCTATATGATACCAGTAAAACCATTATTTTATCTATCATAAAATGTCTAAGGGCTAAAGGTGCTGCTGTTAGGCAGGCTGCAAAAGAGGGAGCACAAAAATGATCCAGCACAATTTCCATCCACACAGGTAAACGTCTAACACCGTAGAGATCGATGAAAAGAAAAAAAATGCCACAAAACCTGACTAATCATACTTTTTCGCTACCAGGTTCCATAGATGTGAAGATAGTGACCCCAAAGCTTTTGTCGTGATGAAGGAATCAGATCCTGCAACCAAGATTCCTTAAATATATCTCAGCATCTTGTGTATAATCAGTAGTTATGCAATGCCCTGTACTTGGATGAATCTTTAGTCTGTACCTGAGTTCTATAGATTTTAGACGCAACTTACCTTGTAGGTACTTTCTAGCATGTTAAGCATAGCAGGCTTGGGCCAAGCCTATGCAATATGACGATCAGAAACATTTCAACATCATGTTTTATGTATGTAGAGTTAAAGCAACCTAACAAATAGCTTACTTAAACATATGGCATGTCTAATTTTATGAAGCCTTCCATGTGTACGCTAGCACGGGCGCGTGGATGCGCGCGCCCAGCTACTAGTAGTAATACATGCATGAACACGTAGTGCTTGCTTACCTGGTCGCCTTGAGATGTTGCGCCAATATTCTTTATTCTAGGACTGTACTGCAATATTTGTTCGGTGACCGATCAGTGAAGCACTTTCTTCCTAGGTTGTTTAACATCTAAGTGATTATATTTACTTGCGAATAACTCATGTGTACCGACTTTTTCTTTACGCACAAAATGTAGAAAATTAAATATTTTAGTTACATTGTTTTTAGAGATACATGGATGCATTACCTTAATGGCTTTTTCTTATTTCGAATCCCTGACTTTCCTGTATATTTGGCCCCTAACCTTACATCCTGGTCATACCATTTTCTCAAAGTGTGGGTTTCACTGGAGCTCAACAACCTAAAAGAAAATAAAAGAAATATATATGAGCAAATAGTGTTAGAACATGCCCGGGTGCAAGAAAAGCCCATGTATAAATTCACCTAAATTGGTTTGCTTAGTAATACATATATCAGCACCAAAGGAATTAGAATTGACAGCCAATTCAACTGGAATCAAATAAAGACCCATAATCACCATATTATTTGATTATTCGAGTATTATCACACATTCAAAACATGGTTAAGCCTGTAACAAAAAAATAACAACAATGGCTATCTATTTCTCTGACTTGATGCACTAACAAACAGATCACTGGCATGAACACATCGTGCTTGCTTACCCGGTCGCCTACTGTGTTTCTTACCTGGTCACCTGCTGCGATGTTGAGGGTCTCCGTGGCCTGCTGCAATAGGTTGGCTCTATGTGGATCAAGGTAATGACACATTGCCATGGCCACCCTCTACACCTTAGGCTGCTTGCCTGCTGCTGCCCCATGGCCAGATTGTTGGACGGCGAGGAGGCTTGCGGTGTAGGTATTGCAATTGCAAATCTCCTGTTATTTGAGGGTCATGTAAGCACATGCATAGTTTTTTATCTAATTCTTTTATACAGATCCTGGCATACCAAGTAGTGGTTACGTACCTGGTTGTCTGCGGCAACGGATGCTTTGTGGCCTATGGCAATATGCAGCCTTGGCCCTGGCCAATGCTCGATATCGATATGGATCACCATGTTGCCGTGGCCGCCGTGGATGCAGTGGCTTGCGCTGAACACCTCCGCGGCATGCTATTGCCCGGGAGCTGGCCGTAGGTCACCTCGACTCCTCGAGGTAGGAGCTAGTTGGCGGCGAAGTCTTCCCTCTTCCACCGGTGGAAGCAGATTCGGGAAGGGCATTAGGGCAACATATTGATTGTGCGGCACCAGGGATGTCGATCCCGCGCGGGAGCACGCCAGGACTCATAAAAAAGTAATATTTGTTTTTTATTAGTCTATAATATAATGGCAGAGATGGGTAATTTCATGGATATCAAAACAGACACTTTGGATTCGATGGACGGATGTTTAATTAACGTGAGAATTTTTGTATTTATCTTTTTTCCTAACAAGATCTCATGAGAATCAACGTGGAGCCTCCAATTAGTAATAGTGAGATTGTAACATTCTAACATAGGTGGCTTATTGTCTTTTTTTTAATGTGAGATTGTACGGATTTAGCCCTCCCATGGTCCCGTCTTCTTAGTTGAGGGTGCATTTATTTAGTAGATGGGGTATTTTGTTTAGAGAACATACCAATTCTAATACTAGTTATTGAGAACACATGGTTTTTACCATAACCATTGTGTGGACCTTTGTGTGATGAGTGATTGTCAACATGCCAACACAAGGCGTGTGTGTTCTTACTAACCGATAGCACGCGGATACGTGTCAAACAATGGTGTCTCTTGGCTCATGTTGTTCTGCGGGTGTCGAGCTCGGAGATGGTGGTCGACGGTCGGTGAAGATCAAGTAGGGCGTGTCGTGGCGACGGACCGGGTGCGGTGAAGGGCGACGTGAGGCTTGGATCGAGGGACCTGAGGACCGGCGGCCAGCCGTGGTGGCCGACAGCTGGGACATCGACGAGCGCAAGTGTACACGGCGGGGACGCGTACGGCTACGCTACTCGCGGAGGGTTTGGTGGTTTCGCCTCAAAACCATCGGCGGGTTTCCCCGTTTTGTGCCTCAAAACCGGGGCCGAGGTCCCGATGCGGACGGACGGACACGTGGCGGCATCGGGGAGATTGCTTGGAAGCAAGGCTACCGGTGAGGAGGCGCGGTGGCCGTCGGATCAATGAAGCTCGAGTTGGACCCTTATGCCCGGCTAAGTGGTGTGGCTTCTTCATGTATCCACGAAAAAGAAATAAATGTAAAATAGACTTGCCCCTATAAATAAAGGATGAGGCCTCTTTCCCCCTCACCTCTTCCATCTCTAATTTTCCTTTTTGATTTTCCTTTCCCTACCATTTGTGTGTGAGAGAGAGGTCGTAGGTGTGTGACGCAGAGGCGCATACTGGTCTCTGTTTTTTTCTCAGGATTAAATTATGGTGTCTTAAATTGGATCTTGAGTTTCTGGCCTTTTCTTTTTCCTGAATTTTTTGAATGATTTTCTTGGAATTTTCATGAGTTTATTTGGCTGCAATTTTAATATGGAATTTTGGGAGTTTTTATTCCTTTCTGTCAGTTCTTGAGAGCAGCACGTGAGTGTTCCTGTTCCTCCTGTGTTTTTATCCTGTTGTGGCTGTTTAGATGGAGAGCAGCCCCTCCATTCCTTCGTTTGTGTGCCTGTTGTTCTGGTAGAAGGCGTCGGGGGACAGCAGTCCAATAGCGCCATCAGCACCGAGCACCTGGGTGCCGGGTGTGCTCCGAGAGCGGCGGCTGCTACTAAATCCCTTGGTTAGATGTTTGCTCTCTTCCTCATGGATTGATTTTGTGTCAAATCGATTTATCCCCAAACTGCCTTTTCTGATTCGCTGGTCTGCAAACTGAAAGTCGAGTCCTGTGATCGAGGGGAGGACTGGTGATTTGTTTTGTCGATCTGGAGTGTGCGGTGATTTGTCTGGTTCATCACGTGCAGGTGCCGCCCACTAGCAGATCAAAGCAAGGAACCGCTGCCTGCGCTACTCTTGCCCCAAGTGCCGTGCGTGCCTGTCCAGCTTGCCGAAAAGCTAAATTTTTTAGCACCACGGTGAGCATACTGCAGTACGTGGATATGCTCTTTTGCCTTGGAGCCATCGAGCCCAGTTCGATTGTTTGGAGCAGGATGTGCCTGTCGTAGAGCTAGGAGACATCCCGTGATTTTCTGATTGGTCAAAAGAAATTGATTTTTGCTTACGGAAATTGCTTCTTGATATTCTGTTTATCTCACATGTTCAGCTAGCAAACAATTTGGCTCTGTGATTCCTTCGGTCAGTTACAGTTTGAGCCATTTGCTATCTCTGTGTTGGTGAGAAACATGAACGAATTTTCTGGTGATTTTCTGCAGAATTTTCACTAGCTCTGATTTCGTGTTTTGTGCACAGCTTTGCAATTCGTGCTCTGATTCACATGCCGTCTATTGCGTTGGGCTTCTTTCGTCTCAAAGAATTTATCTAGATACTCCCGTTACTGACGCCGAGTATTTTAGATTTGGGATTTTACTTCTTGGGGTTTGAGTTTGGGATAGTGGCCAAATATTTCGCGAGATTTGAGGCTCCCATTCAACCCCCCCCCCTCCCTCGGTCGCCGATTCCGGTCCTTCAGTTATTATTGATTGGACTCTGTCGATTGGCTAGAATGCCTAGTTTGTTATTTAGAAAATATCTAAGAATTTTGTGTACTAACGTGGAGGCTCTCTAATAATTAGTTAATGTGGATGTTTAGCATAAGATTGCCAACAACTTTTAGACAGTAGCCATGTGGGCATACTCCCTCTGTGTGTGAAAGACTGCAACTTTAGTCCCAATAGGTTATTCCACAAAGCTTGCAATTTTAGGTATATAGACAACTTGCAATTTTAGGAGTAGTACCTGCTGAGAGATCAGAAATGTCATGCCGGCAGCCAATGATAATTGATACATGGTGCCATCGTGGTACTATGAACTTGAAAGCCAGCATTAAATTTGAACCCAATCCTTTCGCAGTACTATTGTCTCTGGCCATATCAGACCATGTGTGATAGTGAATGTGCTCAGAACTCGCTGCTGGCCGCCTAGCTATCCATATACGACTGGCCGCTTAGCTGCGGCGGTGACTCGGAGGAGGCGGCGTCAACGCCATGGCCGGAGGTACAGCGGTGTGCGTGACCGGCGCCGGCGGGTTCATCGCCTCGTGGCTTGTGAAGCTCCTGCTCTCCCGCGGCTACACCGTGCACGGCACCGTCCGCGACCTCAGTGCGCAATCTCGCATTATACCCTTCGTTTCTGTTGGATTGGTTTATTCTTTCGCTTGCATTCAGGACAGGCATTTTTGTATTTCAGGTGACGAGAAGACGAGCCATCTGAAGCGCCTGGAGAATGCTGCCGGAAACCTCAGGATTTTCAAGGCCGATCTGCTGGACTACGACGCGATGGCAGCTGCGGTCGTCGGGTGCCAGGGAGTCTTCCATGTAGCCACTCCAGTGCCTTCAGAGAACTTGACTGACCCAGAGGCAAGTTCTGTTTTCCACTTTCCTTGAATCTAATTCGGAAACATCTATCTAATCCGTTTCTGAATAAAAAAAATGGCTTCACAAATTCTGTGCATAAACAACGTGCAGCTACAAATGCTGGGTCCTGCTGTTACCGGCACCACAAATGTGCTCAAGGCTGCCTCTGCCGCCAATGTCCAGCGCGTTGTGGTTGTGTCGTCCATAGTTGCCGTTGAGATCAGCCCCAAAGATTGGCCTGAAGGTAAGATCCGAGATGAGAGCTGCTGGTCAGACAAAGAATTTTGCAGGAGCATTGAGGTAACCTGTACTGCTAACTTCTGCATTACAGTATGCACAACCAAGGCCTCGTTTAGATGCCCGATTCGGGCGTTCCCGAATCGGCACAGTGGCCGCCGCGGCACTGTTCATCGTTTCGTCTTTTAGTGTAAAAAATTGTCCAAATCTTGATTAATTAGTCTCTAAATGTTGCCTCAGTAAAGACAATAAAACTGTGTAATTAGTTTTTGATTTTATCTACATTTAGTACTCCATGCATATATAAACATTTTGATGTGATGGGGAATAGGAATTCTGCATTGTGAAATTTGGGGGTGAATTTGGTGATCTAAACAAGGCCCAAGATTTGTTTTTTTTTTAATTTGGACAATTGCAAGGTCTCTGCTTAGTCTCTTTTTTTAAAATTGATCTCTGCTTAGTCGATTTGCTGCCCTGTGTGCTCCAGAGCTGGTACCCGGTCGCCAAGATCATCTCAGAAGAGGCGGCGCTCGCATACGGGCAGCAAACCGGGTTGGACGTGGTGACTATCAACCCCGGGTTGGTGTTCGGCCCCCTGCTACAGCCCACGGTCAACGCAAGCATCCAGTTTCTCATCTACTTCCTCAAAGGTTAACACGATACTCACCAAGGCGTCGCTTTTTTATTCGTCTCCTAATCCATTCAGAGCTCACAGTCGATTTGAATTTGACACGAGCACTCATTATAAATCATTTGAGCGCGTATGCAGGAGGCCCAGACCCGGTGAGGAACAAGCTCTGGCACCTCATCGATGTGCGTGACCTCGCCGACGCGCTGCTGCTGCTGTACGAGGTGCCGGAAGCAGCCGGCAGGCACATCTGCGCGCCTCATGTCATCAGTGCCCGCGACCTGCTGGACTTGCTGAAGAGCATGTACCATGACTACCCTTTTATCACCAAGTAAGACTCGTTTATTGTAAAAACAATAACAGCAAAAAAAAGGCTACTCTTCCATTTTGTTAAACATTGAATCTGGGGTCGAACTGGTTGGCAGGGAGACCATATGTGATAGAGATCACCCAGCACCGATGACTTCTGACAAGCTAAAGAAGCTCGGGTGGAGCTGCCGGCCGCTAGAGGAGACGATCGTGGACACAGTCGACTGTTGCCAGCGGGCTGGGTTTCTTGACGACGTGACTGGGGAGACTCCTATCGTTTCCCTCCAATTTTCAACAAAATCTAGCCTTGACGAAAGCATGGATTGTGATTATTACCAATGCACTTGCTTATCTTATTATGGATTGTATTCGGTGCTGTGTGTATCGAAGTTCATTCGAACTTGTCAGACTTCGTACGTGTTCAATTTTACACATAAAATGCACGGAACACCCTGTATCAATTATGTATGAGATTATATTGTTCGGATTCTTGTCCGAGTTTTGTTTCTATTGCTGTGTAGTAGTGTAAATTGGGCTGCCGCTGCCGTTGACGCTTCAGGGAGCCGCCGCCGCCGCCGCGGCGCCTCTGGCCCGCCTTCGACGCTTGATGGGAGGCCCGCCGTCCCCTCCATCGCCGCCACGCCCTCCACGCATCCAGGGGCTGCCCGGTGGCCCGCCAGCGCCGCCGCGCCCTCCGCGCCCTCCGGGGCCGCCATTGCCACCGCGGCCTCCATCGCCACCGCACCCTCCGGGACCTCCCGGGCCGCCGTTACCTCCGTCACCTCCGGCGCCGCTGAGCCCTCCAGTACCGCCGTCCCCACCTTTTCCGCCGTCTCCTCCCTCGCCGCCGGCCGCTCCGTCGCCGCCGGCTCCACCTGTGGCGCCGGGGAATCCGGGCGCTGCCGTTCCGCCGGTGCTGCCGTTCCGCCGGTGCCGCCGCGACCGCCGGTGCCGCCACGGCCGGTGCGGCCGCCGCGCCCGCCGCGTCCGCCACGGCCGCCGGTGCCGCGACTCCCACGGCCGCCGCGGCCGCCTTCACCGCCGTTCCCGCCGTGGGGGCCGACCCCGCGCCCGCCACGGCCGCCGCGACCCCCGCAGGATTCGCCAGGCTCGCCGGGTTCACCGGGCTCGCCGAGCGCCGCAAACCATGCTTCTGGTTCGGCCATTGCTGGTGCCTGGTGGCTGCTGCGCTTGAGCTGCCCGCCGCGCCCGCCACGGCCGCCGGTGCCGCGACCCCCACGGCCGCCGTGGCCGCCGTGGCCGCCGGATTCGCCAGGTTCGCCGGGTTCACCGGGCTCGCCGACCCCCGCAAACCATGCTTCTGCTTCCGCCGCCATTGCTGATGGCTGCTGCGCTTGCGCTAGCAGGGTGGCTGAGATGCGGCGGCTCATGGAAACCGCCCCAAGGGTGCCGGCCGGGAGAATATAAAGTAGTCCATCCGTCCTAGTATAGTAGGCGCAACTTTAAAATTGGAAAGACCAAGGAGAAGTTTAGGCCCTGTTTGGTTTAAATAGGGGACTAAGGGTAATTTTAATCCACGTTAGTCACCCTGATGACGCGTAGGGACTAAAAGAGGGACTAATAGTCCCAGTCAATTAAGCCGCTTGAGAGGTCTTGGTGGGACTAATTGTCAAGTTGGACACTACATACCCCTTCATCTCTCTTCTCTGGCGCGTCTCTCTCAACCCGTGCGTTCGCAACTCCCGACGGCACTCTCGCCATCGCCTGGCCCTTCTCGGCGGCGGCATCGGCGGCCGCGACGAGGTGCGTCGACAGCGGCGCACCGGCCCGATCAGCGGCGCACCATTCATCCCCGACGAGATGGCCGGCGCGCAGGGCCATGAAGGTTCGCGACTACGACGATGACGCCGGACTGCTGCTGCGACTGCGACGACGACGCTGTCGCCCAGATCCACGAAGGCGGCGCGGAGGCGGCCGACGAGTGCGTCGAGGCTGCCCCACGCCTGGCGCAGCGGGCACTGGCACGGCTCCACCATCCTGCCGCCGCCGCCGTACGCCGCGCAGGGCGGCGCATGCACGCGCATCTTGCCGAAGCGGTCGAGGTAGGAACTCGAGCACGTGCGTGTCGCTGCAGCGGCACAACTCTGCGTAAAGGTCTGCCAGTCCCGCCGCTTCTGCGACTCGTACCGGCTCGGCCGCCGCGGCAGGACCATGGCCGCGCGCCGCCACTCGACGACATGTTTGTGTGTGGGAAGAAGAGCTAGCTAGCTGCAGAGAGAACGAGTGAGTGTGTGACAACGAGCGAGCGATCGAGCTTCCTAGGCGGCTGGCCGGGGACGGTTGGTGTGTGGGCTTCGGATCGGCCTTGAGCAGGATGAAGGTGAAGGCATCAGATTCAGAGTAGGACAACGATGGAAAATCAGGGGGCATTTTGGTCTTTGTTCAGACGTGTAGTCTCTTTTAGTCCTATGTAACCAAACAGAATATTTAGTCATCTTCTAGTCGTTAGTCTCTAGTCTCTAGTCATATCTAACCAAACAGGCCCTTAATTAGCGCACGGCCGCACGCATATGCAGTTTTCGTCACGAGAGGTTTCCTTCGGCTTCCACGCATGCAGTTTTCGTTCCGGTTTCCACAGCGACATGCAAATCAAGTATGGAAAAATATTGTGGAAAGTGGCGCCACTAATTGCCCGTTTGTCATCCTACAAAAAAAAATATGCAGCGCTTATGCACAGCACACAGCACATGCCTTTCTCTAATCTTTCTTCTACACACAATGCCTAGTTTTTAGACTTGAACGAGCCCATCAACTGGCATGGGATGACATTGAGGAATTTGAGGGAGGCGTACTTGATTTGGGCTGATTATGTTTGGGAAGAGGGTAATCAAAGAAGTTTTCTTTTTTCTATATGTTGCCTTTATTGTATTTCTTCTCGAGCTCTACTCCTCAACGGTGCTGACACAGCGGCGGCAGCGACGACGACGGTCAAGACGGCTGTGATGACTGCGACGTCGTGGTTCAAGCTGAAGATGTAGACGTCGACGTCGTGGTTCAAGCTGAAGAAGCAAACGTCTTGGACCAATTCTTGACGAATTGGTCGGCAGCGAGAGTATATGTGATAGAGATCACCCGGCCAGCACCGATGACTTCTGACAAGCTAAAGAAGTTCTGGTGGAGCTGCCGGCCGCAGGAGGAGAGACGATCGTGGACACAGTTGAGTGGTGCCTGCGAGCTGGGTTTCTTGACGATGTGACTGGGATCGCTCGTGATTGCTGCTTTTGCTTATCTTAATTTTCAAACAAATGTCGTTGCATGGTGTTGTATTCGGTGGTGCTGCTATGTGTGTAATAACGAAGTTCATTCGAACTTGTAGGAGACTTTATATATGTTTATCTATAAATTCTACATAAAATGCATGGAACAGAAGTTATTTGGTTGGATTGGTTATATGAATTAAGCTTTGTGGTACTAAACTGCTCCAACAACCTCGCTCCCACACCACCGCACGTGAGTGGCTTTGGTGTGGGGTGTTCAAACCCTAGTCGTCATCACGTCTCTCTCCTCTCTTTTCCACCTCACTATGTCGGGAGGAGCACACCAAGATCTATGGTGAGGTAAGGTAGCGTTTGGCTATGTCAACGCCACATTAGGGGGTGGTTGTGGTGGGGCGCGTCATTAGATGTCACTCATCAAGTGTTCGGCCTTCATAAACTTGGTTCACACCTCATATGTTGACTTGGTCTATGCCTGGCCTTGACTCATGGGGTTGTTGTCATAACTCCCACTCTATGTTGGAGCATCTTGAATCATAAATAATAAACTTTCCCATACTGGGGTTCTAGATCATCTACAACTTCTAGAGTCTCCTTACAATAACTTCCCCATAGTGGGATGGTCATCTAGATGTAGCAACAATCACCAGGCTAAGAGTAACAGATATTCAAGTTTCTACTCAAGAAATAGAACTCAAAAGAGTTTAGAACACGGTAGCGCTCAATGTTACCACCACTCAATTCTTCACTTTGCTGAGATCACAATGGTGCAAACGGATCTGAAAGAAACCACAATCATTTTTAACCTCTGACATCACCACCGATGTCATCTGAGAACGACCATCACATGGATTTTTCTCCCGCCATCGTCCGTCGGCATGGTAAAACCGCCGCTTCCAAGACGACGGCTCAAGCACTCACCTTCACCCGCGACGAGAACGGTATGCGCGCTGTAACCCTGTCTTTTGTATATTGTATTGGGAAGGAATGGACTCTGATTATTTTTATATTTTTGTTACTAGACTTTTCTATAGAATGGAATCGTAATCCATTATCGTGTCTGCTCACAGTCACATGCACACACACCTCACACAAGCAGGAGTGGACGAGTGGTGACGACAAGAGAACTGCTGAACAGCGATGTCCGGCGGACGCGCAGAGGAAGCCGCCGGCGCCGGGAGCGCGGAGACGGTGTGCGTGACGGGCGCCGGCGGGTACATCGCCTCGTGGCTCGTCAACCTCCTCCTCTCCCGCAGCTACACCGTCCATGGCACCTTCCGCGACGTCAGTACGTAACAAAGAACTCTTTCGTACTTAGCAGCTCTTTTTTTTTTTTTTTTTTTTTTTTTTTTATGTGCACTATGGGGATAGCGTTGAGACCTGACGATTTTGCTCTGTGTCATACTACCTGTGTTTCAGGTGACAAGAAAACCGCTCATCTGAAGCGGTTAGAGAATGCTTCTGAAAACCTCAAGCTTTTCAAGGCTGATCTCCTTGACTATGAAGCTATGGCAGCTGCAATCGCAGGATGCCAGGGAGTATTTCATGTCGCCACACCGGTTCCTTCAGGGAAAATAACCGATCCAGAGGCAAGTTTTTTCTGTAAGATGTTTAACATTCGGCTACGTTTAATCAGGTGGAGTACTGAATAGCAAAACCCATCTCATGCCATAATTCGCAAATAGTTTTTTTTAAGATCAGTTAAATCACTTCCTCTCGAATCAATTAAGGAATAAAAGCATTCTGGCCTGCATCAACCAATTAAAGTTCTGTTTTTTTCTTTTGGGCATTGCTTGCCTTGTAATCCTCTGTTACTTGTACTTCTTTTTTCACATATATATAAAATACCAAAAATATAGGGTAGGGGGCTCCCCTGCTACCTTTTCAAAAAAAAAAAAATTAAAGTTCTGTTTGCCAAAAAAAACAGTTAAGACTAGGAAACATTCTAAAAGATGACATGAATGCTAATCCTAGAAAGGACGCACCTACTAATATGTCACCGTCAGAGGATGTTGACATAGATATGCAGATTAAGACATTCCATTAAAAATACAAAATGATACTGGCTATTCATCTGATATTAAGCGAAACTGAAATGCCCTTTGTCCAAAAAGAATGTGCATTCCAACTTCTTGTTACAGCTTTCTGATATATTTATCACACTTTGTGCTCCAATATCATGCTGTGCACAACCTTTCAGCGAGAAATGCTGGGTCCTGCTGTTACTGGCACCATAAATGTACTCAAGGCTGCCTCTGCTGCAAATGTTCGGCGAGTGGTCGTCGTTTCATCCATGGTTGCCGTTGAGATCAACCCGAAAGATTGGCCCAAAGAAAAGATCAAAGATGAGAGTTGCTGGTCAGATAAAGAATTCTGCAGCAATGATGAGGTAACTGGTACTGTAAACTGGTGGCAGTAATGGAAACAAGAAAGCCTGATAAACAGATCAAGAACTGATTTCAAAATATACTCCACAGTCATTGATTTCCAAATCTGAACTCGTCGCTTTACCCTGTTTCATTGCAGAACTGGTATTCTGTTGCCAAGATTTCATCAGAGGAGGCTGCACTTGAATATGGGAAACAAACCGGGCTGGATGTTGTAACTGTCAACCCAGCTCTGGTCTTTGGTCCTCTTCTGCAGCCGACGCTCAACACAAGCTGCCAGTTCCTCGTCTACTTCCTGAAAGGTTTTTCTTTTTTCTTCACACATCACCAAACAATGCACTGAATTCATATCTTTTTATAATTCCCTTTTATATACTAAAAAAAGGGTGATCAACTAAGTTAAGTTGATTGTATTATTGCTTTAGCTTGATCATCTTATATTACCTTTGTATCTTCATGCAGGAGGACATGACCAAGTGAGGAACAAACTTTGGCACATCGTCGACGTTCGGGACACTGCTGATGCTCTTCTGCTGGTCTACGAGACACCTGAAGCCTCCGGCAGGCACATCTGTGCTCCTCATTTCATCAGCGCCCGTGGCCTGCTGGACTTGCTGAAGAGCATGTACCCTGATGATTACCCTTTCATTAGCGAGTAAACCTTCGTTCTGTTACCTAACCATTTTTGTTATTCCTTCATATACTGAATTGGGAATTTCTAACTGACTTGATTTCAAAAATTTGTAGGGAGAGCATCTATGACATGGACCACCCATCTCCAATGACGTCCGATAAGCTGAAGAAACTGGGATGGAAGGTCAGGCCGCTAAAGGAAACAATTGCGGAGACCGTCGAGTTCTGTCAGCAGGCTGGCTTTCTCGAGGACGTGGAAGGGGCTCCCTGCCGTTTTCCTCCCTTGTACAACATAATCTAGCTAGCCGTCGCGTGACTTGATGGACAGCTACAACAAGAGA
>JAENPR010002553.1:0-51711 GCA_018135685.1 Themeda triandra | reverse complement strand
ACACACGACCATCCGGCCGCACGGTCGGTTCCAACGCATCCTATGGCTCTCGGCACCGAGTCAAGCATGCCCGTACGCCATGGTTAAGGCATTTTGACACCTCTGGCCTCTCTACCATAGCGTTTGCCATCGCTCGAGAGCCTGAATGGCCCTTAACCTTGGCTCCACGGCTCAGAACTGCCATATTTGCACACACGACCATGCTATCGCATGGTTAGTTCCAACGCATCCTATGGCTCCTGGCACCTAGTCAAGCATGCCCGTACGCCATGGTTAAGGCATTTTGACACCTCTAGCCTCTCCACCACAGCGTTTGTTGCCGCTTTGAGAACACGAATGGCCCTTAACCATGGCTCCACGGCTCTAGAAGCGCCATATTTGCACATAGGAATATGCTACCGCCAGCATCGGTTCGTGCGTGTCCTCTGCTCTTGACACTAGGTCAAGCATGACCGTATGACATGTTTAAGGTGTTTTGATGCCTCCAGGCCTCACCACCACAATGTTTGTCATCACCCGAGAGCACCTGAACGGCCCTTAACTACAGCTCCACGACTCCAGAACATCCATAATTGCACACACGTCTTGTGCTGCCGCACGGTCGGATCTGTCATCCTATGGCTCGGCACCGGGTCAAGCATGCCCGTACGCCATGGTTAAGCCATTTTGATGCCTCTCACCTCTCCACCATAGAGTTTTCCATCACCTAAGAGCTTTGAAGGGCCCTTAACCATGCCTCACGGCTCCAAAACTGCCATATTTGCACACTCGACCATCTTTGCCGCACGGTCGGTTCCAACGCATTTTATGGCTCCCGGCTCACGAAGTCAAGCATGCACATGCGCCATGGTTAAGGCATTTTGACTCCTCGCGGCCTCTCTACCATAGCGTTTGCCGTCACTCGAGAGCCTAAACGGCACTTAACCTCGGCTCCACGGCTCCAAAACTGCCATATTTGCACACACGTCTTTGCTGCCGCACGGCCGGTTCCTGCGCATCCTACGGCTCCTCACACCAAGTCAAGCACGCCCATGCACTATGGTTAAGGCGTTTTGACACCGCTGGCCTCTCGACCACAGCATTTATTGCTACCCAAGAACCCGAATGGCCCTAAACCATGGCTCCACCGCTCTAGGACTGCCATATTTGCACACACGACTATGCTACCGCACGGCCCGGTTCCTACGTGTCCTGACTCTCGACACAAGGTCAAGCACGACCGTATGCCATGGTTAAGGCGTTTTGACACCTCGGCCCCACCACCACAATGTTTGTCATCACCCGAGAGCCCGAACGGCCCTTAACTATAGCTCCACGACTCCAAAACATCCATAATTGCAAACACGACCCATGTTTGCGCACGGCCGGATCTGTGCATCCTACGGCTCTCGGCACCGGTTCAAGCACACCCGTACACCATGGTTCAGCCATTTTGATGCCTCTCACCTCTCCACCATAGAGTTTTCCATCACCCGAGAGCCCGAAGGGCCCTTAACCATGGCTCCACGGCAGTAAAACTGCCACATTTGCACACACGACCATGCAGCCGCATGGTCGGTTCCAACGCGTCCTATGGCTCCCGGCACTGAGTCAAGCAAGCCCGTACGCCATGGTTAAGGCATTTTGACACCTCTGGCCTCTCTACCATAGCGTTTGTCATCACTCGAGAGCCTGAACGGCCCTTAACCTCGGCTCCACGGCTCCAGAACTGCCATATTTGCACACACGACTTTGCTGCCACACGGCCGGTTCCTATGCGTCCTACGGCTCCTCGCACCAAGTCAAGCACGCCCATGCACCATGGTTAAGGTGTTTTAACACCTTTGGCCTCTCCACCACAGTGTTTATTACCGCCCGAGAACCTGAATGGCCCTTAACCATGGCTCCACGGCTCTAGAAGCGCCATATTTGCACACACGACTATGCTACCGCCTGACCCGGTTCCCTGCATGTCCTATAGCTCTCGACACTAGGTCAAGCACGACCGTATGCCATGGTTAAGGCATTTTGACGCCTCGGCCTCACCACCACAATATTTGTCATCACCCGAGAGCCCGAACGGCCCTTAACTATAGCTCCACGACTCGAACATCCATAATTGCACACACGACTCTTTGCCGCCGCACGGATAGGATCCCCGCATCCTACGGCTCTCGGCACCGGGTCAAGCACGCCCGTACGCCATGGTTAAGCCATTTTGATGCCTCTCACCTCTCCACCATAGAGTTTTTCATCATCCGAGAGCACGAAGGGCCCTTAACCACGGCTCCACGGCCGCAAACCGCCATATTTGCACACACGACCATGCCGCCGCACGGTTGTTTCCAACGCATCCTATGGCTCTCGGCAAACCTTTGAGTCAAGCATGCCCGTACGCCATGGTTAAGGCATTTTGACACCTCTGGCCTCTCTACCATAGCATTTCCATCGCTCGAGAGCCCGAACGGCCCTTAACCTTGGCTCCACGGCTCCGAACGCCATATTTGCACACACGACCATGCTGCCGCACGGCCGGTTCCAACGCATCCTATGGCTCCTCGGCACCGAGTCAAGCATGCCCGTACACCATGGTTATGGCATTTTGACACCTCTAGCCTCTCCACCACAGCATTTGTTGCCGCCTGAGAACCTGAATGGCCCTTAACCATGGCTCCACGACTCTAGAACTGCCATATTTGCACACACGAATATGCTACCGCACTGGCCCGGTTCGTGCGTGTCCTACGCTCTTGACACTAGGTCAAGCATGACCGTATGCCATGGTTAAGGTGTTTTGATGCCTCTGGTCTCACCACCACAATGTTTGTCATCACTGAGCACAACGGCCCCTAACTACGACTCCACGACTCAGAACGTCCATAATTGCACACACGACCGTGTCTTTGCCGCTGGTCGGATCCCCGTGCATCCTATGGCTCTCGACACCGGGTCAAGCACGCCCATGCGCCATGGTTAAGCCATTTTGATGCCTCTCACCTCTCCACCATAGAGTTTTCCATCACACGAGAGCCTAAGGGCCCTTAACCATGCCTCCACGGCTCCAAAACGCCATATTTGCACACTCGACCATGCTGCCGCACGGTCGGTTCCAACGCATTTTATGGCTCCCGGCTCGAGTCAAGCATGCACGTACGCCATGGTTAAGGCATTTTGACACCTCTAGCCTCTCTACCATAGCGTTTGCCATCACTCGAGAGCCTCGAACGGCACTTAACCTCGGCTCCACGGCTCCGAACCGCCATATTTGCACACATGACTTTCTTTGCACCGCCGGTTCCTCGCGCATCCTACGGCTCCTCGCACCAAGTCAAGCATGCCCATGCACTATGGTTAAGGTGTTTTGACACCGCCGGCCTCGACCACAGCATTTGTTGCCGCCCAAGAACCCGAATGGCCCTTAACCATGGCTCCACCGCTCTAGAACCGCCATATTTGCACACACGACTATGCTACCGCACGGCCGGATTCCTACGTGTCCTACGGACTCTCGACACTAGGTCAAGCACGACCGTATGCCATGGTTAAGGCGTTTTGACACCTCTGGCCCCACCACCACAATGTTTGTCATCACCCGAGAGCCCGAACGGCCCTTAACTATAGCTCCACGACTCCAGAACATCCATAATTGCACACACGACTGTGCTGGCGCATGGCCGGATCCTGTGCATCCTACGGCTCTCGGCACGGTTCAAGCACACCCGTACGCCATGGTTAAGCCATTTTGATGCCTCTCACCTCTCCACCATAGAGTTTTCCATCACCCGAGAGCCCGAAGGGCCCTTAACCATGGCTCCACGGCGGTAAAACCGCGCCACATTTGCACACACGACCATCTTTGCCGCATGGTCGGTTCAACGCGTCCTATGGCTCCCGGCCGAGTCAAGCAAGCCCGTACGCCATGGTTAAGGCATTTTGACACCTCTAGCCTCTCTACGATAGCGTTTGTCATCGCTCGAGAGCACGAACGGCCCTTAACCTCGGCTCCACGGCTCGAACTACCATATTTGCACACACGACTTTCTTTGCCGCACGGCCGGTTCCTATCGTCCTACGGCTCCTCGCACCAAGTCAAGCATGCCCATGCACCATGGTTAAGGCGTTTAACACCTTTGGCCTCCCCACCACGCGTTTATTACCGCCCCGAGAACCCGAATGGCCCTTAACCATGGCTCCACGCTCTAGAACGCCATATTTGCACACACGACTATGCTACCGCACGGCCCGGTTCCTGCATGTCCTATAGCTCTCGACACTAGGTCAAGCACGACCGTATGCCATGGTTAAGGAGTTTTGACACCTCTGGCCTCACCACCACAATATTTGTCATCACCCGAGAGCCCGAACGGCCCTTAACTATAGCTCCACGACTCCAGAACATCCATAATTGCACACACAACCGCGTCTTGCCGCACGGCCCAGATCCCGTGCATCCTACGGCTCTCGGCACCGGGTCAAGCATGCCCGTACGCCATGGTTAAGCCATTTTGATGCCTCTCACCTCTCCACCATAGAGTTTTTTTCATCACCCGAGAGCCCGAAGGGCCCTTAACCACGCCTCCACGGCTGCAAACCGCCATATTTGCACACACGACCATGCTGCCGCACGGCCGGTTCCAATGCATCCTATGGCTCTCGGCACTGAGTCAAGCATGCCCGTACGCCATGGTTAAGGCATTTTGACACCTCTGGCCTCTCTACCATAGCGTTTGCCATCGCTCAAGAGCCCGAACGGCCCTTAACCTTGGCTCCACGGCTCCAGAACTGCCATATTTGCACACACGACCATGCTGCCGCACGGTCGGTTCAACGCATCCTATGGCTCCTCGGCACCGAGTCAAGCATGCCCATACGCCATGGTTAAGGCATTTTGACACCTCTAGCCTCTCCACCACAGCGTTTGTTGCCGCCTGAGAACCTGAATGGCCCTTAACCATGGGTCCACGGCTCTAGAACTGCCATATTTGCACACACGAATATGCTACGCATAGCCGGTTCGTGCGTGTCCTACATGCCTTCTCTTGACACTAGGTCAAGCATGACCGTATGCCATGGTTAAGGCGTTTTGATGCCTCTGGCCTCACCACCACAATGTTTGCCATCACCCGAGAGCCTGAACGGCCCTTAACTATGCCTCCACGACTCCGAACATCCATAATTGCACACGACCGTGCCGCGCACGGTCCGGATCCTGTGCATCCTATGGCTCTCGGCACCGGGTCAAGCACGCCGTACGCCATGGTTAAGCCATTTTGATGCCTCTCACCTCTCCACCATAGAGTTTTCCATTACCCGAGAGCCCGAAGGGCCCTTAACCATGCCTCCACGGCTCCAAAACTGCCATATTTGCACACTCGACCATGCTGCCGCACGGTCGGTTCCAACGCATTTATGCCTCCCGCTCGAGTCAAGCATGCCCGTGCGCCATGGTTAAGGCATTTTGACACCTCCTCGGCCTCTCTACCATAGCGTTTGCCGTCACTCAAGAGCCCGAACGGCACTTAACCTCGGCTCCACGGCTCCCGGAACCGCCATATTTGCACACACGACTTTCTTTGCCGCACGGCCGGTTCCTGCGCATCCTACGGCTCCTCGCACCAAGTCAAGCACGCCCATGCACTATGGTTAAGGCATTTTGACACCGCCGGCCTCTCAACCACAGCATTTGTTGCCGCCCAAGAACCGAATGGCCCTTAACCATGGCTCCACCGCTCTAGAACGCCATTTTGCACACACACGACTATGCTACCGCACTGCCCGATTCCTACGTGTCCTACAAACTCTCGACACTAGATCAAGCACGACCGTATGCCATGGTTAAGGCATTTTGACACCTCTGGCCCCACCAACACAATGTTTGTCATCACCCGAGAGCCCGAACGGCCCTTAACTATAGCTCCATGACTCCATAACATCCATAATTGCACACACGACTTCTGCCGGCGCACGGCCGGATCCCCGTGCATCCTACGGCTCTCGGCACCGGTTCAAGCACACCCGTACGCCATGGTTAAGGCATTCGATGCCTCTCACCTCTCCACCATAGAGTTTTCCATCACCCGAGAGCCCGAAGGGCCCTTAACCATGGCTCCATGGCAAAACTGCCACATTTGCACACACGACCATGCTGCCGCATGGTCGGTTCCAACGCGTCCTATGGCTCCCGGCATTGAGTCAAGTAACACCGTACGCCATGGTTAAGGAATTTTGACACCTCTGGCCTCTCTACCATAGCATTTGTCATCGCTCGAGAGCCTGAACGGCCCTTAACCATGGCTCCACGGCTCCAGAACTGCCATATTTGCACACACGACTTTTCTTTGCTGCGCACGGACGGTTCCTATGCGTCCTACGGCTCCTCGCACCAAGTCAAGCACGCCCATGCACCATGGTTAAGGCGTTTTAACACCTTTGGCCTCCCCACCACAGCGTTTATTACTGCCCGAGAACCCGAATGGCCCTTAACCATGGCTCCACAAACTCTAGAACCGCCATATTTGCACACACGACTATGCTACGCACACCGGTTCCTGCATGTCCTATAGCTCTCGACACTAGGTCAAGCACGACCGTATGCCATGGTTAAGGCATTTTGACGCCTCCGGCCTCACCACCACAATATTTGTCATCACCCGAGAGCCCGAACGGCCCTTAACTATAGCTCCATGACTCCGGCATCCATAATTGCACACACGACTCTTGCTTTGCCTGCACCTGAGCGGATCTGTGCATCCTACGGCTCTCGGCACCGGGTCAAGCACCCGTACGCCATGGTTAAGCCATTTTGATGCCTCTCACCTCTCCACCATAGAGTTTTCATCACCCGAGAGCCCGAAGGGCCCTTAACCCACGGCTCCACGGCCGCAAAACGCCATATTTGCACACACGACCATGCCGCTTTGCACGGTCGATTCCAACACATCCTATGGCTCTCGGCACTCAGTCAAGCATGCCCGTACGCCATGGTTAAGGCATTTTGACACCTCTGGCCTCTCTACCATAGCGTTTGCCATCGCTCGAGAGCCCGAATGGCCCTTAACCTTGGCTCCACGGCTCCGTAACCGCCATATTTGCACACACGACCATGCCGCACGGCCGGTTCAACGCATCCTATGGCTCTCGGCACCGAGTCAAGCATGCCCGTACGCCATGGTTAAGGCATTTTGACACCTCTAGCCTCTCCACCACAGCGTTTGTTGCCGCTGAGAACTGAATGGCCCTTAACCATGGCTCCACAGCTCTAGAACTGCCATATTTGCACACACGAATATGCTACCGCCTGCCCGGTTCGTGCGTGTCCTACTCTTGACACTAGGTCAAGCATGACCGTATGCCATGGTTAAGGCGTTTTGATGCCTCTGGCCTCACCACCACAATGTTTGTCATCACCCGAGAGCCCGAACGGCCCTTAACTTTCTGACTCCACAACTCCCAGAACATCCATAATTGCACACACGACCGTGCTTTGCCGCACGGTCGATCCCGTGCATCCTATGGCTCTCGGCACCGGGTCAAGCACGCCCGTACGCCATGGTTAAGCCATTTTGATGCCTCTCACCTCTCCACCATAGAGTTTTCCATCACCGAGAGCCCGAAGGGCCCTTAACCATGCCTCCACGGCTCCAAAACGCCATATTTGCACACTCGACCATGCCGGCCGCACGGTCGGTTCCAACGCATTTTATGGCTCGCGGCTCGAGTCAAGCATGCCCGTACGTGGTTAAGGCATTTTGACACCTCCGGCCTCTCTACCAAAGCATTTGCCGTCACTCGAGAGCACGAACGGCACTTAACCTCGGCTCCACGGCTCCGAACCGCCATATTTGCACACACGACTTTGCCGCCGCACGGCTCGGTTCTTCCGCGCATCCTACGGCTCCTCGCACCAAGTCAAGCACGCCCATGCACTATGGTTAAGGTGTTTTGACACCGCCGGCCTCCTCGACCACAGCATTTGTTGCCGCCCAAGAACCCGAATGGCCCTTAACCATGGCTCCACCGCTCTAGAACCGCCATATTTGCACACGACTATGCTACCGCACGCCCGGTTCCTACGTGTCCTACAACTCTCGATACTAGGTCAAGCACGACCGTATGCCATGGTTAAGGCGTTTTGACACCTCCGGCCCCACCACCACAATGTTTGTCATCACCCGAGAGCCCGAACGGCCCTTAACTATAGTTCCACGACTCCAGAACATCCATAATTGCAGCAAAGGACGACAAACTCTCTTCCAAGATCCCCGGAAGCATCTATGCCGACTAAAAGCTAGGGTGACAACTAAGCCTATCAGAGTAGCACAGCGGAAGTGTGGTGAACTCATAACCCACTAGACCCTGGATTGAAATCAGGAGCCTAAAAGTAGAACATGATCTAGTCTAAACTAATCTGTGATCCTTCCATACATCAACCACACTCTCTACCAATGCAAATACCGAAGTATTGTCGAAGTGTTCCTTTGGAATTCCTAAGATCCACCTGGAGTAATTTCAACAAGCTACATGTAACAACCCGAAAAATTCACTTAACACAAAAATCCCAACTACAAAATTTTTCTAAATAAACCCTTGTATGTTGCTTGTCATGTAGGAAACCCTACCTAGTCGCACACCTAGCACCCAGGTTTAGTTGCTAAGCAACACGTTATATTATCATCGCATGTGTCTTAATATCCTTCTTAAGCCACATGTGAATAGGATCCAAGTAAACCTATGCCCTGACTAGTGGCATCTATAGCCATGATATGTCTTAGTAGTAGATCCTAGATCATGACCCTAAGACCTTGTTGGAATACTACTAGAATAGATGGGACCAAGGAGTTACATGCTCATATAAGCTACACCCTAAACCCTACCATCAATTAGTGATCACCTATAGCTCGATAGTAACTTATGAGAACACACTAGCATAGCAACCAACACCCATTTCTTTTGGACCCAATAATTAGTACATAAGCATGCACTTGTTGCATCTCAACTAATATGTGTGATTTGGAGTTATTGGACTTTTGATTTGAAATTAAGTCAACAATTACACATTTGTTATCTGTCCATTTATTTATACAATAAATGGATAAACATACTTATATACCGATGTGGGGAATAATGCCCTAATCTAGCCTATGACCACCTAAGACCACCCCTACAACAATGCATGTGACATAGCATCAAACAAATACCTACACATATGTAAGAGAAGTCAAAACGGAAAAAGAAAAGGAATGGGAAAAGAAGTGGTAATGGCAAAGGCCATTTGGCCCAAGACCCCGAGCCAGCCACCAAAGAAACCCCTTCTCCCTTTCTTTTTCTCGCAAACTAGCCGGCCCACCCCGCCATCCACTCTCCTCTCTTTCTCTTATTCTCGCGGCCCGACCAACAAACTCGGCCCGGCAAGCGGCCCGGCCGGCCCATGGAGCCTGCCCCCGCTCGGCCTCCCGCAAGACGCCAACCGGGAGACGCCGCGGCCACTTACACGCGGGGCCTACATGTCATAAGCCGGCTCCGAGGTCCCCCTTCCATGACGTCGTCTTTGTCGCGCCGTCGCCCGCATAGCCACCACGCCACCGTCTTCCACCGTTCGATCCACGCCCGGACTCATCCACGGGCACACGCGCGCCACTGGCCCCGACAGCCCCGCGCACAAGACACCCACGGCGTGGCAATCTCCAGCCGCGCACGCCCACGCACATGCGCCGCTTGTCGCGCCCGGCTCTCCCCTCTTTCTTGGTTGCGAAGCCAATTGGCGCTTCCACCGACGGCCGGAGCCCACGATGAGCTCGACAGCGACATCACGGACACCGAGGGCCGCCTCGATCGCGCCGTCCCTATGATCACCGTCCGCTCTTGCCATGACCGGCGCCGGCTATAAAAGCCGAAGCCTTGAGAAGCCCTAGCCATCTCCTCCTCGCGCCGCCGCCTTGTGGCAACCAACCACACCACACCAAGCAAAGGAAGAGGAAGGAAGAAAAGAAGGAAGGAGAAGAAGGAGGCGGTGAGAAGAGGAAGCCGCCGCCGCCGGAAGCTACCCTGCCGGACTTGGAGAAGAAGCTCGCCGGGAAGGAGAGGAGCGAGCACCGCCGAGCTGTACCGCGAGCCGTACCTCTACTTCGCCGTCTCGCCACCTCGCCGTACCGCAACACCAAGCCGTCTCGTCCACACCGCACCACGGTGAGCAAACGCCGTTTCCCCGCCGTTTCTTGTTTCTCGCCGGACCCACCATGAACGCCGCCGTTCCGCACCGGGACGCGCTGGCCGAGCCAATCCCGGCTCTGGACACGTTTATACATGCCCACGCACTGTACAAGCCCCTGCCAACCGGACCACGGCGCCAGGAGGGCGCCGGACATGCCCTGCCCCCACGCGTCGCCATGGCCGAGAGCAGTCATGGCGAAATCGTACTCCGACGATCCACGAACACCGAGGCCCCAGTAGCGACTAGACCGTGCCCGCGGCGTCATGGTAGACACCATGCGCGCGTTGGTCTTTAGAGATGACCCCGAAAGCCCTTGTACCCGTGACCATGCCGACGATGAGCTCCACGGAGCACCGCCGTGTCGCCGCCCTAGTGCGCCGCCCCGGCCGCCTCACGACGCCTTGGACCTCGGTTGTGACCCACCTTGACATGGCGCACACCGTGTGCGCGTGCAAGACGGAGAGGATGACCCCGGGAAACCCCAGTTGAGACGTTGCCACCGCGGAGCTCGTGCCGGAGCGCCGCCGTGGCGCGACCGCCATGGTCATCTCCAGCTACCTCGCGCCGCGAGGACGGGCCGTAGAGCTCCACCCTGAGCCGATTCACCTGACCGCGTAGAAGATGGGACCTAGAGACCTCACCTTGGTGCCCGAGCTGTGCGCCGCCATCTTGCCGGAGCTCCTCCGTGCGCACCATGCCGCCACAGACTCCACCGCAACTCTTGGTCGTCGCCGGCAAGCCCTACGGTTTCCTTGAGATGTGAATCGAACTCGAGGACTGCCAATTTGGAATCGGGGGTGAGCTGGTGCCCTGCGCCGCCGCCCGCCGTCGCGGCCATGCCGCCGTCGCCGTGGGCCAGTCTCGCCGTACGCCGCTGCGGCCAAGAAAGCACCTTGCCATGCTCGCCTGGACGACGCGGAGCCGATGCGCTCGCCGTCTAGTTCGGAGCGTCACCCCGGCACCCAGACGCGCCGCTATGCCGCCGCGGCCATGCCATGGCAAGAGCGAGCTCGGGGAATGGGGATGAGAAGAAGATGGAGTGGAGAAAATGACCGTGGGCGTGGTCCACATAGACTGAGCCGCTGCGCCGAGGACCCCACACGCGCCGTCCGCAATACACCGGCTAACGGTAGACCAAGCCCCCACCTTGGTGTGCATCCCGTGAACTTGGACCATGTGAACCGTGAGACGAAGAAGACTGGATGGACCGGGCTCATGATGAACCATGTTGCGTTCATGGACTACAAACCGATGTCCACCATGGACCGTGGCGTGGACCGAGAGCCCGCACTGCGGACCCGAGGCGCGCGACGTGGCGCCACCGAGAGACAGGACACGTGGCGGCCGGCCGGCCCATGGCTCGCCCACGCGGCCCACGTTCGGCCCATTTGAGTTGACCCGGTCAAGGTGACGTCATGATGACGTCATCGTGGACCCCACCTGTCAGTGATGACGTCACTGCCACGTCAGCGGCCTTGACACATCAGCAGCCATGCAGACGCCACGTGGACCACTGGGTGACTGACACGTGTCACACCTTAGAATATCTGCCATTTTTCTTTTTCGTAAAATATATTAAACTTCGGAAATTCATAACTAATTCATACGAGCTCCAAAAATGATGATCTTTATATCGAAATTCATCTAAAATCGTGCTCCATCTCATGAGCCTATGTTTGAGTGCATTTGGATCTTTTTGTTATTCATTTGGTTCTTTGTGGATTCTATAGGGTCGCCGAACGCGACTATTATGTCTCGATTACAGTCGATTTAGGAGGAGGGGCCCCGCCGATCGACTACATCTGACGGAGGAGGACTTGTACGACTACGGTTGGATTTGTACCACTACTACCTCGACATCGCAGGTGTCATGGCAGCACCTTCTTTTAGAGAATCCTATTTAGACATTGCATAATTTATAGAATTGCTAGCGCTTTATATTTATTCCTTTGCTAGTATATGATGCATGCTATTGCCTGAGCCATTTATACCTTGATTGAAAACCCTTCACCATGTTACCCGACTTTGCGCTCGCACTTATATTGTTATTGCCACCTTTACGCTTGCTTGCACCTTATATCACCATACTTATTATAACTCCACTTGGCATTGGATCTGTGATGTGATGCGGGTGGTGAACCCTTGGGAATGGTTTGGCTTGGGATGCCAGCCTTGGTGGACTTGGTGAGGATCTGGTGGTTCTGTGAGCGTGACTTGGGTGCGTGGAGGGTGAGGGTTGTGTCGACAAGCCGGGATATACGACGAGCTTATGGAGCGAGTCTTGCCCTGGGATGGACTGGACATTCCTGTGCGGATACCTGTGGCGGGTATACTTGTGGTTGGGGAAACCCCTGAGTGTGGGCTTGTCGTGGGCCGCTCAGGGAGAAGGTGCTGTGGTGGCACGTGGTGTCAGGATGGCACCCGAACGGTAACCCTGTTGAAGACATCCCGGCTTGGTCATCCCTAAGGACTTACTAGTACTCAGTTTCTTCAGGACTCCTTTACAGACCACACGTTCCTTGTAATGGGGAGACGGCTGGACTACTTAGTAGCTCGATGCCACTACTGCTAGGCGAGAAGTGTAGGGAGGTACGGGTGGCGAGTACTCACACCCTTCCGAGATGATCATGAGGTACGAAACGTGGCACGAGGTCATGACTTCACAGTTTCAGCCTCCCCAGAGGTACTTGGGGTGTTCCAGGGCTGAGAGGTAGGGTGGCATCGTTCTATTATAGCAAGCAGCCGGAATTGGCCTAGGCAATGTACATGTCGATGATGGCAATCTTGTGGTGTGTGAAACCTCTGCAGAGTGTTCTTGGTTGATCGATCGATACATATGCCGACTTGTCGGCTATGGACTGTCCCCGTGTTCGCTTCACTAGATAGGAGAGGAGTGTTCTACCTTCCCCGAGCATTCCGGTCGCGAGCACGGGATGGGGGCTGCGGGCCGCCGAGACGCCGAGAGGGAGTTGGTGCGCCGACATGAGTGTGAGATGTGGTGATGGAGGTGAGATGATGGTTTTGGGATGGATGAGATGATGGATGGATGGATGTGTGGGAATGGGAATGTGTTAAACTTGACTATATTATTATTATTATTACTGTTATTTACTGCTACTTCGCATGCGCTAGGATGCAAACCACAGCCAAACTATAGGATCGCGGATCCCTTTACTTTCTCTTTTCCACTAAAGCTCATTCGGTGCGACCATGGCACGCACACATCGCGGTGTGCAGATTTTCCCTTCTCGGTGATGTCAAACGGATTAGAAGGTCTCGTGTCTGCGCTCAAGTTGGAGATTGAAGCTGCTTCCGCATTACTTCCGCCTTCTCAAGCTGTTCTGGATGATAGATATACTTTGTATCCGCCTTGCGGCGTTGTAATTATTAATGTAAATCCCTCTATTGTACTCTTTAGATTTATAGTTCGATGTATGGAATTGATTATCGACTGTTGTATATCATTCAGTGAGATTTTCCCTTCGTGGAAAATTGAGGATGTTTCAGTTGGTATCAGCTCCATGCTTGACCCTAGGACGAGACCCTCAGGATTGGACGATAGTATAGGTTGAACCAGCCTTTCTTTCGGTTATATTACCGACCTTGCACCATTTTGTGCATGGCTTACCTCCTATATTGGACTTGCTGACCATGTTCTTGGACCATTATACAAATGATGACTTTTAAGAACATTCCCTTCTACCTTGAGTACCACGATGGATACACCCAAGATCTACAAGAAGTGCTTCAAGAATCAGGAGTCCCGGAAGATAAGTAACAATAGATGTGCTAGAAATAGGTGGTACCTAGAGGAATCGAAGTCTGCTACATGGCGAATCTGCAGATTCCCCCAAGTGAAGAGATGCCGCATCGAAGGTCTACACCATTCATGTGTTGGAAACCACTATCTTTACTGTTGTGCAACTTACAGCACATGCAACTCTTCAATTTGTGACGCAAGATGCGTACAAACTCCTCAGGCATGGCCTCCTAACGTCTATTACCCGTACCCTCGATGCCTCCGATAGTGCCATAGGGTAATGGGATTAAGCCGAGCACACCTAGACCCAAGAGTCTGACAGGAAAATTGGAAAAAAGTTCTCTTACTCCACCAGTTTCACTCTACAGGCAAGAATTGTCATGATAAGGGGGTAGGTAGAGATAATGAAGATGAACCCTATTAGCTACAAGTCGTACCATGAGTAGAGTAGAATGTCTACCACCATGAACTACCTACGTGTAGCACGTTTTTCTCGCGAATCTTTTGGTGTAGCTACCAAGGATATCGCCTTGTAATAAACCCTATGTAATGAGTGCTTGGTTCTTATCGCATTTTTATGGTTCTTCATGCTTCTCTGTATGAGTGTAGGATAGATTTAAATGTTTTAAATTGATCAAATCATCTAATCATTACATGAAGATGCTAATAAATCATGTCACTTGCACATGACGCTTAAACTATGACCCCCACAATGGGATGTCAAACCCACATTCTACCTACTGGAACCACTGCTCAATCCCTCCTAGAATCACATGGACTATAATAGTAATAGTCACATGCCACCCATAGGACTCAACCTTGGGAAGAAAGAGCCTCACACTCCACTAACCTGAAACGGTATGACCTACTTAAGCACCTTGGACACCCTGTACAATTTTGGATCAAGTTACCAAACAAAGCAAAGGACGACAAACTCTCTTCCAAGATCCCCGGAAGCATCTACGCCGACTAAAAGCTAGGGTGACAACTAAGCCTATCAGAGTAGCACAGCGGAAGTGTGGTGAACTCATAACCCACTAGACCCTGGATCGAAATCAGGAGCCTAAAAGTAGAACATGATCTAGTCTAAACTAATCTGTGATCCTTCCATACATCAACCACACTCTCTACCAATGCAAATACCGAAGTATTGTCGAAGTGTTCCTTTGGAATTCCTAAGATCCACCTGGAGTAATTTCAACAAGCTACATGGAACAGGTAGTCGGATAGCGATCAGACTTCACATTACCACTCACGTAGTACTACATACCTTAAATCTCGGGGACGAGATTCTGATAAGGGGGTAGGACTGTAACAACCCGAAAAATTCACTTAACACAAAAATCCCAACTACAAAATTTTTCTAAATAAACCCTTGTATGTTGCTTGTCATGTAGGAAACCCTACCTAGTCGCACACCTAGCACCCAGGTTTAGTTGCTAAGCAACACGTTATATTATCATCGCATGTGTCTTAATATCCTTCTTAAGCCACATGTGAATAGGATCCAAGTAAACCTATGCCTTAACCAGTGGCATCTATAGCCATGATATGTCTTAGTAGTAGATCCTAGATCATGACCCTAAGACCTTGTTGGAATACTACTAGAATAGATGGGACCAAGGAGTTACATGCTCATATAAGCTACACCCTAAACCCTACCATCAATTAGTGATCACCTATAGCTCGATAGTAACTTATGAGAACACACTAGCATAGCAACCAACACCCATTTCTTTTGGACCCAATAATTAGTACATAAGCATGCACTTTGTTGCATCTCAACTAATATGTGTGATTTGGAGTTATTGGACTTTTGATTTGAAATTAAGTCAACAATTACACATTTGTTATCTCCCATTTATTTATACAATAAATGGATAAACATACTTATATACTTGATGTGGGGAATAATGCCCTAATCTAGCCTATGACCACCTAAGACCACCCCTACAACAATGCATGTGACATAGCATCAAACAAATACCTACACATATGTAAGAGAAGTCAAAACGAGAAAAAGAAAAGGAATGGGAAAAGAAGTGGTAATGGCAAAGGCCATTTGGCCCAAGACCCCGAGCCAGCCCCCACCAAGAAACCCCTTCCCCCTTTCTTTTTTCTCGCAAACTAGCCGGCCCGGCCGCCATCCACTCTCCTCTCTTTCTCTTATTCTCGCGGCCCGACCAACAAACTCGGCCCGGCAAGCGCCAGCCGGCCCATGGAGCACCCGGCTCGGCCTCCCCGCAAGACGCCAACCGGGAGACGCCGCGGCCACTTACACGCGGGGCCTACATGTCATAAGCCGGCTCCGAGGTCCCCTTCCATGACGTCGTCTTTGTCGCGCCGCGCCCCCGCATAGCCACCACGCCACCGTCTTCCACCGTTCGATCCGCGCCCCGGACTCATCCACGGGCACACGCGCGCCACCTGGCCCCGACAGCCCTGCGCACAAGACACCCACGGCGTGGGAATCTCCAGCGCGCATGCCCACGCACATGCCGGCGCGCGCCTCGGCTCTCCCCTCTTTCTTGGTCGCGAAGCCAATTGGCGCTTCCACCGACGGGCCGGAGCCCACGATGAGCTCGACAACGACATCACGGACACCGAGGGCCGCCCGATCGCGCCCGTCCCTATGATCACCGTCCGCTCTTGCCATGACCGGCGCCGGCTATAAAAGCCGAAGCCTTGAGAAGGAGCCATCTCCTCCCTCGCGCCGCCGCCTTGTGGCAACCAACCACACCACACCAAGCAAAGGAAGAGGAAGGAAGAAAAGAAGGAAGGAGAAGAAGGAGGCGGTGAGAAGAGGAAGCCGCCGCCGCCGGAAGCTACCCTACCGGACTTGGAGAAGAAGCTCGCCGGGAAGGAGAGGAGCGAGCACCGCCGAGCTGTATCACGAGCCGTACCTCTACTTCGCCGTCTCGCCACCTCGCCGTACCGCAACACCAAGCCATCTCGTCCACACCGCACCACGGTGAGCAAACGCCGTTTCCCCGCCGTTTCTTGTTTCTCGCCGGACCCGCCATGAACGCCGCCGTTCCGCACCGGGACGCGCTGGCCGAGCCAATCCCGGCTCTGGACACGTTTATACATGCACACGCACTGTACAAGCCCCTGCCAACCGGACCACGGCGCCAGGAGGGCGCCGGACATGCCCTGCCCCCACGCGTCACCATGGCCGAGAGCAGTCATGGCGAAATCGTACTCCGACGATCCACGAACACCGAGGCCCCAGTAGCGACTAGACCGTGCCCGCGGCGTCATGGTAGACACCATGCGCGCGTTGGTCTTTAGAGATGACCCCGAAAGCCCTTGTACCCGTGACCATGCCGACGATGAGCTCCACGGAGCACCGCCGTGTCGCCGCCCTAGTGCGCCGCCCCGGCCGCCTCACGACGCCTTGGACCTCGGTTGTGACCCACCTTGACATGGCGCACACCGTGTGCGCGTGCAAGACGGAGAGGATGACCCCGGGAAACCCCAGTTGAGACCTTGCCACCGCGGAGCTCGTGCCGGAGCGCCGCCGTGGCGCGACCGCCATGGTCATCTCCAGCTACCTCGCGCCGCGAGGACGGGCCGTAGAGCTCCACCCTGAGCCGATTCACCTGACCGCGTAGAAGATGGGACCTAGAGACCTCACCTTGGTGCCCGAGCTGTGCGCCGCCATCTTGCCGGAGCTCCTCCGCGCGCACCATGCCGCCACAGACTCCACTGCAACTCTTGGTCGTCGCCGGCAAGCCCTACAATTTCCTTGAGATGTGAATCGAACTCGAGGACTGCCAATTTGGAATCGGGGTGGCCGGTGCCACGCGCCGCCGCCGCCGTCGCGGCCATGCCGCCGTCGCCGTGGGCCAGTCTCGCCGTACGCCGCTGCGGCCAAGAAAGCACCTTGCCATGCTCGCCTGGACGACGCGGAGCCGATGCGCTCGCCGTCTAGTTCGGAGCGTCACCCCGGCACCCAGACGCGCCGCTATGCCGCCGCCGGCCATGCCATGGCAAGAGCCAGAGCTCGGGGAATGGGGATGAGAAGAAGATGGAGTGGAGAAAATGACCGTGGGCGTGGTCCACATAGACCTGAGCCGCTGCGCCAGGACCCCACACGCGCCTGTCCGCAATACACCGCTGCGGTAGACCAAGCCCCCACCTGGTGTGCATCCTGTGAACTTGGACCATGTGAACCGTGAGACGAAGAAGACTGGATGGACTGGGCTCATGATGAACCATGTTGCAGTTCATGGACTACAAACTGATGTCCACCATGGACCGCTGGCGTGGACCAGAGCCCAGTACCAGACCCAGGCGCGCGACGTGGCGCCACCAGAGACAGACACGTGGCGGCCCGGCCCGGCCCTGACTCGGCCCTGCGCGGCCCACGTTCGGCCCATTTGAGTTGACCCGGTCAAGGTGACGTCATGATGACGTCATCGTGGACCCCACCTGTCAGTGATGACGTCACTGCCACGTCAGCGGCCTTGACACATCAGCAGCCATGCAGACGCCACGTGGACCACTGGGTGACTGACACGTGTCACACCAGGAATATCCGCCCCTTTTCTTTTTCGAAAAATAGATTAAACTTCGGAAATTCATAACTAATTCATACGAGCTCCAAAAATGATGATCTTTATATCGAAATTCATCTAAAATCGTGCTCCATCTCATGAGCCTATGTTTGAGTGCATTTGGATCTTTTTGTTATTCATTTGGTTCTTTGTGGATTCTATAAGGGTCGCTAACGCGACTATTATGTCTCGATTACGTCGATTTAGGAGGAGGGCCCCGGCGATCGACTACATCCGACGGAGGAGGACTTGTACGACTACGGTTGGATTTGTACCACTACTACCTCGACATCGCAGGTGTCATGGCAGCACCTTCTTTTAGAGAATCCTATTTAGACATTGCATAATTTATAGAATTGCTAGCGCTTTCTATTTATTCCTTTGCTAGTATATGAAGCATGCTATTGCCTGAGCCATTTATACCTTGATTGAAAACCCTTCACCACGTTACCCAGCTTTGCGCTCGCACTTATATTGTTATTGCCACCTTTCTGCTTGCTTGCACCTTATATCACCATACTTATTATAACTCCACTTGGCATTGGATCTGTGATGTGATGCGGGTGGTGAACCCTTGGGAATGGTTTGGCTTGGGATGCCAGCCTTGGTGGACTTGGTGAGGATCTGGTGGTTCTGTGAGCGTGACTTGGGTGCGTGGAGGGTGAGGGTTGTGTCGACAAGCCGGGATATACGACGAGCTTATGGAGCGAGTCTTGCCCCGGGATGGACTGGACATTCTGTGCGGATACCCGGCGGGTATACTTGTGGTTGGGGAAACCCCGAGTGTGGGCTTGTCGTGGGCCGCTCGGGGAGAAGGTCTTGTGGTGGCACGTGGTGTCGGGATGGCACCCGAACGGTAACCCCGTTGAAGACATCCCGGCTTGGTCATCCCTAAGGACTTACTAGTACTCGGTTTCTTCGGACTCCTTTACGGACCACACGTTCCTTGTAATGGGGAGACGGGCTGGACTACTTAGTAGCTCGATGCCACTACCGCTAGGCGAGAAGTGTAGGGAGGTACCGGTGGCGAGTACTCACACCCTTCCGAGACGATCATGAGGTACGAAACGTGGCACGAGGTCATGACTTCACGGTTTCGGCCTCCCGAGGTACTTGGGGTGTTCCGGGGCGAGAGGTAGGGTGGCATCGTTCTATTATAGCAAGCGGCGGAATTGGCCTAGGCAATGTACATGTCGATGATGGCAATCTTGTGGTGTGTGAAACCTCTGCAGAGTGTTCTTGGTTGATCGATCGATACATATGCCGACTTGTCGGCTATGGACTGTCCCGTGTTTCGCTTCACTAGATAGGAGAGGAGTGTTCTACCTTCCCCGAGCATTCGGTCGCGAGCACAGGATGGGGGGCGCGGGCCGAGAGACGGACCGAGAGGGAGTTGGTCCCCGACATGAGTGTGAGATGTGGTGATGGAGGTGAGATGATGGTTTTGGGATGGATGAGATGATGGATGGATGGATGGATGTGTGGGAATGGGAATGTGTTAAACTTGACTATATTATTATTATTATTATTGTTATTTCTTGCTACTTCGCATGCGCTAGGATGCAAACCACAGCCAAACTATAGGATCGCGAGATCCCTTTACTTTCTCTTTTCCACTAAAGCTCATTCGGTCTTGACCATGGCACCGCACACATCCGCGGTGTGCAGATTTTCCCCGCTTCTCGGTGATGTCAAACGGATTAGAAGGTCTCGTGCTGCGCTCAAGTTGGAGATTGAAGCGCTTCCGCATTACTTCCGCCTTCTCAAGCTGTTCCGGATGATAGATATACTTTGTATCCGCCTTGCGGCGTTGTAATTATTAATGTAAATCCCTCTATTGTACTCTTTAGATTTATAGTTCGATGTATGGAATTGATTATCGACTGTTGTATATCATTCAGTGAGATTTTCCCTTCGTGGAAAATTGAGGATGTTTCATTTTCCATCACTCGAGAGTCTAAAGGGCCCTTAACCATGGCTCCACGGCAGTAAAACTGCCACATTTGCACACACGACCATGCTGCCGCATGGTCGGTTCCAACGCGTCCTATGGCTCCCGGCAGACGAGTCAAGCAAGCCCGTACGCCATGGTTAACGCATTTTGACACTGCTGGCCTCTCTACCATAGCGTTTGTCGTCGCTCGAGACCTGAATGCCCTTAACCTCGGCTCCACGGCTCCAGAACGCCATATTTGCACACACGACTTTCTTTGCCGCGCACGGCGGTTCCTATGCGTCCTACGGCTCCTCGCACCAAGTCAAGCACGCCCATGCACCATGGTTAAGGCGTTTTAACACCTTTGGCCTCTCCACCACGTTTATTATTACCACCCGAGAACCCGAATGGCCCTTAACCATGGCTCCACACTCTAGAACTGCCATATTTGCACACACGACTATGCTACCGACGGCCGGTTCCGCATGTCCTATAGCTCTCGACACTAGGTCAAGCACAACCGTATGCCATGGTTAAGGCGTTTTGATGCCTCCGGCCTCACCACCACAATATTTGTCATCACCCGAGAGCCCGAACGGCCCTTAACTATAGCTCCACGACTCCGAACATCCATAATTGCACACACGACCGTGCTGCCGCACGCCGGATCCCCGTGCATCCTACGGCTCTCGCACCGGGTCAAGCACGCCCGTACGCCATGGTTAAGCCATTTTGATGCCTCTCACCTCTCCACCATAGAGTTTTTCATCACCCGAGAGCCCGAAGGGCCCTTAACCCACGGCTCCACGGCCGCAAGACGCCATATTTGCACACACGACCATGCCGCACGGTCGGTTCCAACGCATCCTATGGCTCTCGGCACTGAGTCAAGCATGCCCGTACGCCATGGTTAAGGCATTTTGACACCTCTGGCCTCTCTACCATAGCGTTTGCCATCGCTCGAGAGCCTGAACGGCCCTTAACCTTGGCTCCACGGCTCCAAAACTGCCATATTTGCACACACAACCATGCTGCCGCATGGTCGGTTCCAACGCGTCCTATGGCTCCTGGCACAGAGTCAAGCATGCCCGTACGCCATGGTTAAGGCATTTTGACACCTCTGGCCTCTCCACCACAGCGTTTGTTGCCGCCCGAGAACCCGAATGGCCCTTAACCATGGCTCCACAGCTCTAGAACTGCCATATTTGCGCACACGAATATGCTACCGCACGGTACCGGTTCGTGCGTGTCCTACAGCTCTTGACACTAGGTCAAGCATGACCGTATGACATGGTTAAGGCATTTTGATGCCTCGGCCTCACCACCACAATGTTTGTCATCACCCGAGAGCCCGAACGGCCCTTAACTATAGCTCGACGACTCCGTAACATCCATAATTACACACACGACCGTGCTGCCACACGGTGTCGGATCCTCGTGTATCCTATGGCTCTCGGCACCGGGTCAAGCACGCACGTACGCCATGGTTAAGCCATTTTGATGCCTCTCACCTCTCCACCATAGAGTTTTCCATCACCCGAGAGCCCGAAGGGCCCTTAACCATGCCTCCACGGCTCCAAAACGCCATATTTGCACACTCGACCATGCTGCCGCACGATCGGTTCCAACGCATTTTATGGCTCCCGGCTCCGAGTCAAGCATGCCCGCGCCATGGTTAAGGCATTTTGACACCTCTGGCCTCTCTACCATAGCGTTTGCCATCACTCGAGAGCCTGAACGGCACTTAACCTCGGCTCCACGGCTCCAGAACTGCCATATTTGCACACACGACTTTGCTGCCGCACGGCCGGTTCCTGCGCATCCTATGGCTCCTCGCACCAAGTCAAGCACGCCCATGCACTATGGTTAAGGCATTTTGACACCGCTGGCCTCTCGACCACAGCATTTGTTGCTGCCCAAGAACCCGAATGGCCCTTAACCATGGCTCCACCGCTCTAGAACTGCCCATCGGGTACCTAGATTAGGGGTCCTAAATCAGTACGTAGGAGGAAAATGACCCAACCCGTCTTACCTTTAAATCTCCCGAGAATTAACCGAGAGAAACCCCAATCCTCCTCACACCGGGCCGGCCCACTACCGGGCCCGCAAGGCCTCGAGACCCGCCGGCTCAAGCAACGGCCGCTCACCCGCTCGAGAAATACGGAAACCGCTCGAGCGTACGACCGCTCGAGACGATGGCGTAAACCGCTCGAGCGACGACCGCTTCGAGCGGGACGGAGAACGCTCGAGCGAGCAGCCGCTCGAGTCCGCCCACAAACATTACCTATCCAAGACACGCACATGGCTGCGGTATATGTAATAGTGGGAAGTATGCTTGCTCCGCCTAACCCCATGGCTACAGTGCGCGGCATGGAGAGAAGAACGCCGGTCACTTCTCCTATTCCGCTGCCCATACCTGGATACGGGCATGCCGAGGCAACACTATTGCACCACGTCGAGTACTGTGGCGCGAACGGCATTCCCTCCTGACGCCGTCGTCAACACTCTGTGCCACCAACTACGTCGTCCCGTCCCGTCGCTCGGATCACTGCCCCCTCGAGGCGGCTACCAACCACTCGAGGAATGGTGACGGACGCCACCTGAACAAGGGACGCACAGTGTTCTGTCTTTTCCACCTCGACGACCATACTGCGGGGTTCCCGAGCGCACGTGCTCGACTACGACAGCGCCATACCTCGACTATGTCGGCCCACGATCGAGAAGGACCGGCGAGGCCATCGTCGGCCATGCCGCTACGAGGCTCGAACCAGACCGGAAAGAGCGTCTACAGTTTCGGCGACTCGACACGGTGCATGTAGCTCGACGTCACGCCACGACAGCCCTATCTACTTTGTATTCCTGAGCCTCCCCTTGGCCTATAAAAGGGAATGCCAGGGCCTAGTCTAGGGCAGGTTTTTTCGGACACCTTCATTCACAACACATTTCCAAGCACGCTAAGTCTCAGGACTCGCTTGTATTCACCCCTGTACAAGCACCCCGGTGCAAGATAATACAAAACTCTCCCCTCTGCTGGACGTAGGGCACTCTTTGCCTGAACCAGGATAAACGATTGTGTCCATCTTGCATCACCATCCGGATTAGGGAGCACGCATAGAAATTTACTCGTTGGTGTAATACCCCCCGGGGTACGAAACACCGACAGTTGGCGCGCCGGGTAGGGGCAGCGCGTGTTTTCATCCGATTCCCGCCATTTTTCGGATGGCATCACCCACTCCTTCGTTTCCGTTCGCCACGGTGATCCGGTTTGGAAGTCTAGAGTTCGTGTCGCTCGGCCCGAGCCACGACATGACTCTACTCTCGATCGGTGAACCGGGAGGGGACGCTCGTCACCCCCGCACGCCGGGTGGGGCCGCGCGCCGACCGCGCCACCATGGCTCGCCACCACGTCGCCGACGCCACCGGCATCGCCATCACGGCCCGGCAAGCACGAGCCTTGAGCACCGCTCGTGTGCCCTCCCGGCCGATGCCACAACACACCCAGCCGAGGTGCCAAGTGTGCGGCGGGAGGTGCCGCATGGACAGGGAGTCCTTGACGTGGACCCTAGCTTCACGTTTGCCATGCGCTCGTCAAGAGAGCCCGGCGTAACGCCTCGAGCGCGCGCGCGGCCGACGTCGCCCAACCTGCTGCCGCACGGGATCTACCGAGCTCATCGCAGGCTCCCGTTTGGGTTTACTAACGCCGTCACCACGTATGCCAACGAGATCCGGTCGGTCATGGGACCGCGGGAGGAGAGCCTCGGCCCCCTCCTGCGTGTCACCATGGACCTGGAGATCGTATGGCCGGCGTCGAGACCGTGGGTTTGACAGCACCCGGCTCACAACGCCACACCGCGGTCGGGGATATGCGCCGCGGATCGAGGAGGAGAGCACGGGGAGGCCCCGGACGCCGTCCGGCGCTAACCCGGACTCCGATGACTCGGACTCGGTGTGCTATGACCCGGCTCGCGAGTGTTTTCATCTCAACGACAACGTTCCGTCGGATGAGGAGACCGAGAGATGGCGCCGCCATGGCCGTCCCTGACCAACCGGGCGGACGTGACCCCGGCGGTCGGGGCGTCGGCGGCCGCAGCCCCGCAGGTGATTGAGCCACGCGGACCGCCACCACAAGCTCAAGATAACCGGCGGCTGAAGACGACGCTCAAGCGGCACAATGGGCTCGGCTCGGGAAATCGAGGCCAAGATGAATGAGGAACGCGCAAATGGAACCGCTCAAGCGCGCGCTTGGAGCGGAGACCATCCGCCCCTCCTCGAGCTCTTGGCGCTCGAGGAAAGCGCGAGACGTCTTCAACCGCATCGTCAACGACGGGCGACCGAAGCGCCACCCGAGCCGCCCATTTCCCTCGAGCAAGCCGGGAATGTACTTGCGGCGGCTATGCTTTGCTGCGGGACATGCCGGCGCCCTCGAATCCGCATGCATTACGGATACGAGATGAGATCCAAGGGCTCCTCCAAGTCGCGGCCGTCCGACGGCCGAGAGCTCAGCCTCGAGACAGCGTGAGGTAGCCCCAGAACAACCATGGCACGAGCGGGAGGGTTCCGTCCACCAAGAAGCACCCCCTCGAGGCGGTAGGGCCCCTGCTCGAGAACGCATCCTCGACAACCGTGCAGCTCAAGATGCGCGTCATGACATCAACGACAACCGACGACGCAAGGCAGCGGGTGCCGAGGACCGTGGCTACAAGGCCCATCGAGGGGGACGCTACGACAGCGACGAAGATCGGCAGACTCTCGAGCCACCAGGCCCTCGAGTCTTCAGTCGAGCTATCCGCAACACACCGTTGCCAAACCCGTTTCGACCCCCCACGAGCGTGGTCAAGTACAACGGGGAGACCAAACCAGAACTCTGGCTGGCCGACTTCCGGGCCGGCCTGCCACCGGGAGGGGCTCGAGAGGATAAGGCAATCATACGCCGGCTCCCATTTGTTTCTCTCGACACCGCTCGACGGTGGCTCGAGGAGCTCCCCCCATCGGATCCACGATTGGGGCGACCTACTCCGCATTTTCGAAGGGAACTTCAAAGGCACGTACGTCCGGCCCGGCAACTCGTGGGATCTCCGTAACGAAAACAAAATGCCACGGAATCTCTCCGGGATTTTGCTCGACGTTTCTCAAATCGCTGCGCACCGAGCCGCCGCACATCCCGGACCACGACGTCATTTTGGCGTTTGTCTCGTGCACCACGTGCAAAGAGCTCGTGCGGGAGCTCGGGCGCAACCGCCCAAAGACGGTGAACGAGCTCATGGACGTCGTCGCCGACTACGCCGCGGCGACGAGGCCGTGGGGGCCTTCTTTGGTGGGGCTGGGAACAAGCCCGCGCCGTCCCCAGGAGGCGGTGAGGGCTCGAGCAAGGACCAGAAGAAGAGCGGGAAGAAGAAGAAAGGCAATCAGCAAGGCAAGCGCGCGGTCGTGGAAGACGAGGTTGCCGCAGCCGAGCGCAAAAAGCCTAGACCCTCCGGATGGGGGCGTTTTCGACAAGATGCTGAAGCAGCCGTGCCCCTACCACAAGGAGCAAGTGGGTGACTGAACTCCCATCTGTCCTGTGGAGTTTGCGGACGACTGAGAGTCGAGCCACCGGGTTCACCCCGTTCTTCTTGGTCTATGGGTCTCGAGGCCGTCCTCCCCACCGACCTCGAATACGGTCCCCGACTCGGGGCCTACAACGAGCGGACAAATGCTGAAAGACCGGCAAACGCCATCGACCAAGCCGAAGAAGCTCGAGACACGGCGCTCCTACACTCGCGCTACCAACGAAAGCTACGGCAATATCACGAAAAGAATGTACGCAAGAGGGATTTCAACGTCGGCGATCTCGTGCTCCGTCGACGCCAAGATAACAAGGGGCGCCACAAGCCGACTCCTCCCCGGGAAGGTCCGTTCATCGTGGTCAAAGTGTTGAAACCAGGGGACGTACAAGTTAGCCGACGGAAAAGGCTCGACCCTCACCAACGCGTGGAACATCGAACCGCCTACGTCGCTTTTTCTCCTAGGCCTCGATGCCTTGTACATATTTTCGCTTAAATTTTACCGCCCGTATGAGTAAATAAGTCAATTTCTTACTTTTTGTTCATACGCAAGGTGGGCTCGACTTTGTCTCCACAAAGTCAAGCCCCCCTCGGGGGCTAGACCAGGGGGGGACCCCCGAAGTCCTCGAAAAACGCACCTAGTTTTTTCAAAAACGGTGCTCGACGTAATCTTTCCCCTCCTCGCCTCGAAGCTTTTCGAAAGCTAAGTATTTGCGTTACCTCGAGCTCGTCGAGCCGGGCGATCGAGCACAAGGCTTCCCACGCTTCCGAGCTATGGCACCTTAACTCATCCCCTCTCGAAATGGTCCGAGCACAGCGCCAACGCTTAGCTAAAACAAAGTAAAGGCAGGAAGTGGAAAATGACATCAAGCGCAAGGAGAAAACTAGAGCATAACGATTAACAATTATAAACATCTGAGTATTACGGTTCAAGGCCACTTGGGCCACTCCCATAACCAAAAATACTTGTTTTCTTACAAGGGCCTTGTTGCCCGATTACGGCTCGCAGGCCGGTTGGAATCTACTCTACGCCCGGCGGGAGGACTTCATGCACGGACGCCTCCAAGACGGCGCCCGGTTCTTCGGCCTCGGCCTTGAGCCGCTCGACCCGGGTTGACCCCTCCTTCTTGCTCGCCCTCGACGTAGGCAAAGCGCTCGCCACGGCCTCCATCCCGGTCCGGGCCTCCTCCCTCGAGACGCCGAACCCCGAGTAGAAGATAGCCATCGTCCGGCCGCGCGCCGCGAAGACGAGGGCATCTCGGACACGGCCCCGCGAAAGCGCCGAACTCGATGACTCGGTTGGCGTACCCACGGCCGGCGTCTGGCCCCTCGACGTCCACCACGGGCGCGAAGCCCCAGTTGGCGCTGAGGGTGTCGATGGCGCCGGTGATGCGGGCCTTGGACGAAACCGCGCCATCAAGCAACACCCGGGTCAGCCTTGCGTCCTCACGCGCACCCGCCAGTCCGCCTCCAAACCTGAAAAAGATGACAAGAATCGAGTACTTAATCGGTACTCGAGCAACCCGTATAAGTCACGCACGAAAAGGACTAAAAGACTCGAGCACTCACCGGTGCGGCGGGTCGAGAGCCTTTGCTCACGATCGAGCGCCCACGTAAGTTCACCCTCTTTTCTCGGAGGACGCGCGACGTCGTGTTTCTCCACGCGCAGCTCCTCATAAGCCCCGCCGGCACCCCGGATGGCAAGGTCCTTCGTCGTCATCTCTAGGCGGAGATTTACCGCTTCCGTCCGGGAGACCGCCGGTCCGCTCTTTCTCCGCTTCAAGCGCGCTAGCAAGGGCCTCTTTTCGGCAGCCACCCGGGTGACCGAGGCCTGGAGCTCCTTCACGTAGGCCTCGACGCCGGCCTTCTCCTTCTGGAGCTGCTCCATGTCCCGCTGCTTGGCCTTGTAGCCCAGCAGCGCGGTAGCCGCGTCCTGCTTGAGCTGCTCGAAGGCCGCATGCAGCTGCGCATAATTCTGGCGAGCGGTCTCGGCCTCCTGCGCGGCCTGAGCGAGCTTCTCACCTGCCTCCTGCTGCGCTGCCCCGGCCTCCTGCGCCACTCGAGCGAGTTCGTCGTGGGCTTTCTTGGCATCCTCCTTGGCGGCGTCCGGGCGGCGTTGGCCTCTCGAAGAAGCCGGGCAGCACGGTGCAGCTCGCCTCGATCCCGCCCCAAGCGCACATACCGCCGGATTTCGTCCTCACTCTCACAGAGAGCGCGGATGTGAACCGACTTGGCGTATGAACAACTTTGCGCCGTCTAAGCCACGAGAGAGGAAAAGTCAAATACAAGTAGCGATAAGTCAAACACAAATAAAAGGGAGTCGTGCTCGAAGGTACTTACAGAAGAAAGCCGGGGCAGGTCCTCGGAGACGAGCGACAGAGCGGCCTTCAGAGCGTGCTCAAGCCACTGACGGCGCTCCTCGGCCTCCATATGCGCCTCGAGCTCCCTCTGATCGTTCATCACGATCGCAGGGGCCTCGTGGTCAAGAGGGTCGGGAGCACCGGCCGGCGGCCTTTCCCACAAAGGGAATTCCTCCCGCATCTCCTTGTCGACGGAGGAGTGGAGTCTCCTCACCGCCTCCAAATCGACGCCCGCCGTCACCACCCGCTCGCCCAGGGCGGGCCGGACGTTGCGGCGGCGAGGCCCCGGGAAGAGGACGCCCCGGGCGAGCGCCCGCGCCTCGAGCCTCCTCCGTTCTTCAATAGAGGCATCGGAGGGCTCAACGGGTCCGAGACCAACCGACCGCATATGGCCGTCAACGATGGCCGCCGCCGTCTCGCCTCCTTCCGGGCCTCCTCCCGGTGGTCGGCCTCGGACATAACGGTGAACTCCACCTCGCCCGTCGTCGAGTCGGGCACAAGGTGAGGCACCACGACCTCCCCCAACCGCGGGCGTGGCGGCGCGCCGATGTGGCGCCGTGCGGTGCTCCTCGTGTCGCTCCTCCCTTTGATCGCCGCCACGTGCTCATCGCCGCCTACGGCGGCGGGCGGCTCCGCCGCGCCCCACCTCCAAACCGCTGCTCCTCTTGCTCAGCCCGCCGCTCCACTTGCGGCCGGATCTCCTCGATGCCGGCGGCGCAGCCGCACCACCGGTCCCACTCGCGCACCACCGGCTCCTCCGCCTTCTCACCCTCCGGTGTGGCAGCGGGTGCTCCTCGAGCGCATCCTCTCGAGCGGCGGCCCGGGCCTCACCCTCCTCAACCCGTTGCCCGGGCTCGAGGACTCGACCTCCATGTCCCGAGGAGGGGTTGAGGCCCGGCTCGGGCCGGGCTCGTGCACCGGTCCCGCCTCCCCGCATCTCCACATCTCCCACGGGCCGGTCGGCGGGCGCGGGCGTCTCCTCCCCCTCCTTCTCCCCGCGCTCCTCCTCGAGCCGGCGCAGCCGACCGGCCAGGAAGACTGGGCGCCCGAGCCCGGACTCTCCTCGAGCACGATGGGCTGCTGTCTCCGATCCAGCCCCCGTCGCCGGCTCTGACACCATTGCCCTTTGCTCGCCCGCCGCCGCGTCACCCAGCGCGCCTGACGATGCCGGGGTCTCGAGCGGGACGGCGGTCAAGGCCGTGGTGGTGGTGGCGTCCTTCTCCTCCGCCGCCTTGGCCACGACCCCGGCACCTACACGGGATGCGGCCGCCATCGGGACCGCGCGCTTGAGCGCATCCTTGGCCCGCTCTAACCAAATGGGAGTAGAGGGAGGGAGAGTCACTCCACCCGGCATCGACGGGGTGCCGCCGACCCTCCCGTGGTCCTCGCCTCTTAGTAGGCACCATGGAAGGGAGGGATGGCAAGGACCGCAGGGAACGCTTAGTCCCGGAAGAAAGAGAAAAACAAAAAATCATTGTGACAAAATACTCGCACACAAACAAAACAATGCATTAGGGAGTAGGTCGACCAGAGACTTACCCTCGCGGTCGGAGTAGCGCCGCTCAAGCCGCTTGGCTTGCTCGGAGCGCCGGGGGCTTCCGAGCCTCGCTTGCCCCCTCGGGTCACTCGAGGACTTGGGGGCCTCGAGCCCGCTGCTTGTGCCGCTCGAGGGCTTCGAGACCCTGGCGGCCGCTCCCGTTTTAGCCGACTCCTTGGGCGGCTCGGGCACAGCGTCCCTCACGGTATCCTGGGACCCGCGGGTCGGGATCCGCTCCGCCCGGCGATCGCTAGAGGGAGCCCGGCGCTGCTCGCCGGACTGTGCAGAAGATGAAGTGCGCACATTTGCAGCCTCCTGCTGCCGGGTGTGCGCGCCCGTTGAAGAAGAACGGTGGCGGGAGGAAGATTCCCGCCGCGTCGGAGACGGCGCCTGCCGCGCCGGAGACGGCGCCCGCCCGCCATGGCTAGAAGGACGGGGCGACTCCTCCCGCCGCCCTGCTTGAGCCGGCGACGATGAACGAGTGCGGCGGCTAGAGTATTGGGACGCCCCACTCCGTTGCCCTGCTTGGGCCGGCGACGGCGCTCGAGCACCGCGGCTCGACGACCCCTCCTGCTGACCCGCTCGAACGAGCGACGAGTCGTCGCGCAGAAGGCCTGGCGCCAACGTTGGCTCCTGCACGCGAGAGCGAGCAAGCGTCAGGGCTCGAGCGACGACGGCGTCATCACTGACGGTCGCCTCGTCATCATCGTCATCGTCATCTTCCTCCTCGTCCTCATCGGACGACTCGAGACTGGGGGTCCAGTCGGTCGGGTCCGCCGCCAGGCGTATTTCACGTTCCCGGCGGCGCGCCCTAGCCTTGCGCTTCTCCTTCTCCTCTAGCGCAAGGGCTTTCTGCGCCTTCTCCTCCCTCCTCGAGACCACGGCGGTATGTGCTCGCTCACCCCTCAAGCGTCTTACCTCGCGGTCGGGCGCGTCCTCCTTCACCGGAGGCCTCGACTCCGCGTGGTCGTTGATGTTCTGGACAAAAGAGCAGGCCTCGATAAGAATTGCTCAAGTAAAAGAAATGACGAAAAGAGGATCTCGAGAAAACTTACGTAGCCGAGCAGGTTGTACTCCGGGCGCATGCGGAAGAGGCCGACTTGGTTCTCGCCAAAGTTCCTCCCCCCGTCGATTGCGTCACGCACCCGAGCCACGATCGTAGCGACCGGGAGAGGCTCGTCGGACATCCTGCTGACTGCAAGCGCCGCAGGGTCGGCGTTCTCCGTCATCTGGTCGAGCCGCAGTGGACGCTCGGCGAGCGGAAGCACCCGGCGGCTGTGGAACTCGGCCACCACATGCGCGATGTTGAGGAAGAAGTTGCCGGACCTCCGGTTGCGCAGGCTCGAGATGGCGTCGAGCAAAGAGTTCATGCGGGGCTGGCGCGCCGCCGGCTGGCCATGCGCCCAGTTGAAGCCGGGCTCGGTTAGCACTGCACCGATATATTCCGGAAGAGGCCCCCTCGTTGCGGAGGTAGAACCATTCTCGATCCCGGTTGGCGTTGTTCGACGACCACGTGCCGACAACCAAAGCATTCCTTCCTCTTTAGCCCGAGCGAGCAGAACCCGCTCGAACATAGCGGCGGATCTTCGGCCGCACCTCCTCCTCCTTCTCCTTCTCCTCCTCCTCTTCCTCATTGTCCTCCTCGTTCTCCTCCTCCTCCTCGTCATCATCACCACCGTCGTCGTCGGCGGCCTTCTTGCTCTTCACCGCCTTGGTGAAAAGCGTCGCCTTGAAGACGTGGGTGAACAGTCCCATCATGCGGCGCCATCCCCAAATATCCCTCGCACACGGCGGCATAGGTAGCCGCGAGCGAGATGGAATTGGGGTTGAAATGCTTTGGAGCTCGACCCCGAAATGGTGGGGAGCGCCCGCATGAAGCGGCTCGGCCGCGCACCAAGTCCCCGCCGGTGGAACCCGATGAAGCTCGGGAATGTAGCCCCGCGGGGATTGGGCTCGAGGTCGCCGTCGTCCGGCACCCTCCACTCGGGTAACCCCTCCGCCGGATTAGGCGGAAGTAATCCGCCGTTCACCGCATTGAGCAAAGATTCCCTCGGTCACCGTAGACCGAGGCCACGGAGCGCGTCCGCCATCACCACCGGCACGAAGGCTTGGCGGCACCCTTGCCCTTGCCCTTGCCCTTGCCTTTACCACCAGCGCCCTGGCCGGAGCTCTGGCCCGTCTTCTTGGATGACCTCCCCATGACAGTGACGGGAGCGGAACGGGGGGAGCAACGGCGGCAGCGCAACGCAAGCAGCGGTGGCGCTGGGAGCGGTGGCGCAGAGAACAGAGGCGGTCACGGGCTAGAATTGCGTGGCGGTCACGGGCGGTGGCGGCAACGGCGATTGCGGAAGACGGCGGCGGCAGATTGGATCTAAGACAGAGCACAACTGCTGGCGTAGGCGGCGAGGAAGGCAAGATTGCGGGGAAGAAGAACCAGGAGCCTGCTCCTCTATATTTATAGAGCCCAAGATGATCCGCGTGAACCACGTTCAACGGCCCAGATTACGCCATCCAACGGCCACGCGCACCCGGCGGACTCGACGAAAAACGGTAACCGCATTAAATGCCCTGACAAACCGTCACCTACTTTTTAGGCGCACACGACGCAAGGTAGAGCGGAACCGTCGCCAGGCCACGATCACCACGATACGCCGGTTTCCGCCTAAAAAGGCGCGCCGCTTAACGGACAAACGCGCATCAAATGAGCGCAATGACGGGACGTCTCGACGGACGGTCCCTTACACGGTAAGAAACCCAGGGACTCCGGTCCCACAAGTAAGTCTCGAGGGAGCGGAGGCTGACCAACGGACGGGTTCGAACAGCCGCCCTCGAGCACCCGAGTTAGGGGCGCCAATGGGAAGGAACCCTCGAAAGGTTCCGCTCGAGAACGAACCCTCGAACCCAGATGGTGTGTCCAAGGCCGGGCACTATGTATCTAAGAGATCCCGCAGACGGGAGGCACTCGAGCCGCCGGCCCCCTCGAACGGGACCGGTCCTCTAGAAACTAAGAGCCCAGCTTCAATGAGGGCGCCCCCAGGCCACGAAGCCGTCTCCCCTCGAAAGGAGACGAGCTCTCACTTGGACTACCCGCCATCGCTCACAGAGGGGTGTGGCGCTCGCTCGACCGCGAGTAGTGTCAGACCTCTCGTCACTTGGATTCGATCCAAGAGATCCAGCGAACTGGATCACGACTCTAGCCCAGCTATCTGGGGCGCGGGGGCTCGAGTCATACAAAAAAAAACCTCCCTCGACACAGGAGGAGCAGGAAAAACTCGGGGGCTCGAACAGTAGAACAGAAATCTTCTGCCTCGAGATACCACAACTCCAATTAATAATACCCTTGCCCAAAATCGTTCATCTCAAAGCCCCCAGAGGAATGCCTCATTCCTCTGGGGCCTCGGGTACCCCGCGGGGACGCCGCGCGCCCCCACGGAGAAAGGACGAAATGACTCCTCGAAATACCGACAATAATCCCAACTCTAGGTACTTTAACTCCACTTCATGATCCCTTGTTTGAAGTTTCACAATCAAACAAGGGCTCGGGGGCTACTGTCGGGTACCTAGATTAGGGGGTCCTAAATCAGGTACGTAGGAGGAAAATGACCCAACCCGTCTTACCTTTAAATCTCCCGAGAATTAACCAGAGAAACCCCAATCCTCCTCACACTGGGCCGGCCCACTACCAGGCCCGCAAGGCCTCAGAGACCTGCTGGCTCAAGCAACGGCCGCTCACCCGCTCGAGAAATACGGAAACCGCTCGAGCGTACGACCGCTCTAGACGATGGCGTAAACCGCTCGAGCGAGCGACCGCTCGAGCGGGACGGAGAACGCCGAGCGAGCAGCCGCTCGAGTCCGCCCACAAACATTACCTATCCAAGACACGCACATGGCTGCGATATGTAATAGTGGGAAGTATGCTTGCTCCGCCTAACCCCATGGCTACAAGTGCGCGGCATGGAGAGAAGAACGCCGGTCACTTCTCCTATTCCGCTGCCCATACCCGGGATACAAGCATCCTGGCAACACTATTGCACCACATCGAGTACTGTGGCGCGAACGGCATTCCCTCCTGACGCCGTCGTCAACACTCTGTGCCACCAACTACGTCGTCCCGTCCCGTCGCTCGGATCACTGCCCCCTCGAGGCGGCTACCAACCACTCGAGGAATGGTGACGGACGCCACCTGAACAAGGGACGCACAGTGTTCTGTCTTTCCCACCTCGACGACCATACTGCGGGGTTCCCGGGCGCACGTGCTCGACTACAACAGCGCCATACCTCGACTATGTCGCCCACGATCGAGAAGGACCGGCGAGCCATCGTCGGCCATGCCGCTACAGGCTCGAACCCGACCGGAAAGAGCGTCTACGGTTCGGGCGACTCGACACGGTGCATGTAGCTCGACGTCACGCCACGACGAGCCCTATCTACTTTGTATTCCCGAGCCTCCCCTTGGCCTATAAAAGGGAATGCCGGGGCCTAGTCTAGGGCAGGTTTTTTCGGACACCTTCATTCACAACACATTTCCAAGCACGCTAAGTCTCGGACTCGCTTGTATTCACCCTGTACAAGCACCCCGGTGCAAGATAATACAAAACTCTCCCCTCTGCTGGACGTAGGGCACTCTTTGCCTGAACCAGGATAAACGATTGTGTCCATCTTGCATCACCATCCGGATTAGGGAGCACGCATAGAAATTTACTCGTTGGTGTAATACCCCCCGGGGTACGAAACACCGACACTGCCATATTTGCACACACGACTATGCTACCGCACAGCCGGTTCCTACGTGTCCTACAGCTCTCGACACTAGGTCAAGCACGACCGTATGCCATGGTTAAGGCATTTTGACACCTCTGGCCCCACCACCACAATGTTTGTCATCACCCGAGAGCCCGAACGGCCCTTAACTATAGCTCCACGACTCCAGAACATTCATAATTGCACACACGTCTGTGCTGGCGCATGGCCGGATCCTGTGCATCCTACGGCTCTCGGCACCGGTTCAAGCACACCCGTACGCCATGGTTAAGCCATTTTGATGCCTCTCACCTCTCCACCATAGAGTTTTCCATCACCCGAGAGCCTGAAGGGCCCTTAACCATGGCTCCACGGCAGTAAAACTGCCACATTTGCACACACGACCATGCTGCCGCATGGTCGGTTCCAACGCGTCCTATGGCTCCCGGCACTGAGTCAAGCAAGCCCGTACGCCATGGTTAAGGCATTTTGACACCTCTGGCCTCTCCACCACAGCGTTTATTACCGCCCGAGAACCCGAATGGCCCTTAACCATGGCTCCACAGCTCTAGAACTGCCATATTTGCACACACGACTATGCTACCGCACAGCCAGTTCCTGCATGTCCTATAGCTCTCGACACTAGGTCAAGCATGACCGTATGCCATGGTTAAGGCGTTTTGACGCCTCTGGCCTCACCACCACAATATTTGTCATCACCCGAGAGCCCGAACGGCCCTTAACTATAGCTCCACGACTCCGAACATCCATAAATGCACACAAGACCGGCCGCCGCTTTGCCGCACAGCCGGATCCTGTGCATCCTACGGCTCTCGGCACCGGGTCAAGCATGCCCGTACGCCATGGTTAAGCCATTTTGATGCCTCTCACCTCTCCACCATAGAGTTTTTCATCACCCGAGAGCCTGAAGGGCCCTTAACCACAGCTCCACGGCTGCAAAACTGCCATATTTGCACACACGACCATGCTGCCGCACGGTCGGTTCCAACGCATCCTATGGCTCTCGGCACTGAGTCAAGCATGCCCGTACGCCATGGTTAAGGCATTTTGACACCTCTAGCCTCTCCACCACAGCGTTTGTTGCCGCCTGAGAACCTGAATGGCCCTTAACCATGGCTCCACAGCTCTAGAACTGCCATATTTGCACACACGAATATGCTACCGCACAGCCGGTTCGTGCGTGTCCTACAGCTCTTGACACTAGGTCAAGCATGACCGTATGCCATGGTTAAGGCGTTTTGATGCCTCTGGCCTCACCACCACAATGTTTGTCATCACCCGTGAGCCTGAACGGCCCTTAACTACAGCTCCACGACTCCGAACATCCATAATTGCACATACGACCGTGTCTTTGCCGCAAGGTCGATCCCGTGCATCCTATGGCTCTCGGCACGGGTCAAGCACGCCCGTACGCCAAGGTTAAGCCATTTTGATGCCTCTCACCTCTCCACCATAGAGTTTTCCATCACCTGAGAGCCTGAAGGGCCCTTAACCATGCGTCCACGGCTCCAAAACTGCCATATTTGCACACTCGACCATGCTGCCGCACGGTCGGTTCCAACGCATTTTATGGCTCCCGGCTCTGAGTCAAGCATGCCTGTACGCCATGGTTAAGGCATTTTGAAACCTCTGGCCTCTCTACCATAGCATTTGCCGTCACTCGAGAGCCTAAACGGCACTTAACATCGGCTCCACGGCTCCGAACCGCCATATTTGCACACACGACTTTCTTTGCACGGCCGGTTCCTGCGCATCCTACGCCTCCTCGCACCAAGTCAAGCATGCCCATGCACTATGGTTAAGGCGTTTTGACACCGCTGGCCTCTCGACCACAGCATTTGTTGCCGCCCAAGAACCCGAATGGCCCTTAACCATGGCTCCACCACTCTAGAACTGCCATATTTTGCACACACGACTATGCTACTGCACAGCCGGTTCCTACGTGTCCTACAGCTCTCGATACTAGGTCAAGCACGACCGTATGCCATGGTTAAGGCGTTTTGACACCTCTGGCCCCACCACCACAATGTTTGTCATCACCCGAGAGCCCGAACGGCCCTTAACTATAGTTCCACGACTCCAGAACATCCATAATTGCACACACGACTGTGCTGGCGCACGGCCGGATCCTGTGCATCCTACGGCTCTCGGCACCGGTTCAAGCACACCCGTACGCCATGGTTAAGCCATTTTGATGCCTCTCACCTCTCCACCATAGAGTTTTCCATCACTCGAGAGCCTAAAGGGCCCTTAACCATGGCTCCACGGCAGTAAAACTGCCACATTTGCACACACGACCATGCTGCCGCATGGTCGGTTCCAACGTGTCCTATGGCTCCCGGCACTGAGTCAAGCAAGCCCGTACGCCATGGTTAACGCATTTTGACACCTCTGGCCTCTCTACCATAGCGTTTGTCGTCGCTCGAGAGCCTGAACAGCCCTTAACCTCGGCTCCACGGCTCTAGAACTGCCATATTTGCACACACAACTTTGCTGCCGCATGGCCGGTTCCTATGCGTCCTACGGCTCCTCGCACCAAGTCAAGCACGCCCATGCACCATGGTTAAGGCATTTTAACACCTTTGGCCTCTCCACCACAGCGTTTATTACCGCCCGAGAACCCGAATGGCCCTTAACCATGGCTCCACAGCTCTAGAACTGCCATATTCGCACACACGACTATGCTACCGCATAGCCAGTTCCTGCATGTCCTATAGCTCTCGACACTAGGTCAAGCACAACCGTATGCCATGGTTAAGGCGTTTTGATGCCTCTGGCCTCACCACCACAATATTTGTCATCACCCGAGAGCCCGAACGTCCCTTAACTATAGCTCCACTACTCCAGAACATCCATAATTGCACACACGACTGCCGCCGCACGGCCGGATCCCGTGCATCCTACGGCTCTCGGCACCGGGTCAAGCACGCCCGTACGCCATGGTTAAGCCATTTTGATGCCTCTCACCTCTCCACCATAGAGATTTTCATCACCCGAGAGCCTGAAGGGCCCTTAACCACAGCCTCCACGGCCGCAAAACCGCCATATTTGCACACACGACCATGCTGCCGCACGGTCCGGTTCCAACGCATCCTATGGCTCTCGGCGAGTCAAGCATGCCCGTACGCCATGGTTAAGGCATTTTGACACCTCTCCGGCCTCTCTACCATAGCGTTTGCCATCGCTCGAGAGCCCGAACGGCCCTTAACCTTGGCTCCACGGCTCCCGAACCGCCATATTTGCACACACGACCATGCCGCCGCACGGCCGCTAGAACGCATCCTATGGCTCCCGGCACCGAGTCAAGCATGCCCGTACACCATGGTTAAGGCATTTTGACACCTCTAGCCTCTCCACCACGGTGTTTGTTGCCGCCGAGAACCCGAATGGCCCTTAACCATGGCTCCACAGCTCTAGAACGCCATATTTGCACACACGAATATGCTACCGCACAGCCGGTTCGTGCGTGTCCTACGGCTCTTGACACTAGGTCAAGCATGACCGTATGCCATGGTTAAGGTGTTTTGATGCCTCCGGCCTCACCACCACAATGTTTGTCATCACCCAAGAGCCTGAACGGCCCTTAACTATAGCTCCACGACTCCAGAACATCCATAATTGCACACACGACTTTGCTGCCGCACGGCCGGATCCTGTGCATCCTATGGCTCTCGGCACCGGGTCAAGCACGCCCGTACACCATGGTTAAGCCATTTTGATGCCTCTCACCTCTCCACCATAGAGTTTTCCATCACCCGAGAGCCCGAAGGGCCCTTAACCATGCCTCCACCGCTCCAAAACGCCATATTTGCACACTCGACCCTGCTGCCGCACGGTCGGTTCCAACGCATTTTATGGCTCCCGGCTCTGAGTCAAGCATGCCCGTACGCCATGGTTAAGGCATTTTGACACCTCCGGGCCTCTCTACCATAGCGTTTGCCGTCACTCGAGAGCCTAAACGGCACTTAACCTCGGCTCCACGGCTCCAGAACTGCCATATTTGCACACATGACTTTGCTTTGCAAAGACGGCCGGTTCCCTGCGCATCCTACGGCTCCTCGCACCAAGTCAAGCACGCCCATGCACTATGGTTAAGGCATTTTGACACCGCTGGCCTCTCGACCACAGCATTTGTTGCAGCCCAAGAACCCGAATGGCCCTTAACCATGGCTCCACCGCTCTAGAACTGCCATATTTGCACACACGACTATGCTACCGCACAGCCGGTTCCTACGTGTCCTACGCTCTCGACACTAGGTCAAGCACGACCGTATGCCATGGTTAAGGCGTTTTGACACCTCCGGCCCCACCACCACAATGTTTGTCATCACCCGAGAGCCCGAACGGCCCTTAACTATAGCTCCACGACTCCGAACATCCATAATTGCATACATGACTGTCTGGCGCACGGCCGGATCCCGTGCATCCTACGGCTCTCGGCACCGGTTCAAGCACACCCGTACGCCATGGTTAAGCCATTTTGATGCCTCTCACCTCTCCACCATAGAGTTTTCCATCACCCGAGAGCCCGAAGGGCCCTTAACATGGCTCCACGGCGGCAAAACTGCCACATTTGCACACATGACCATGCCGCCGCATGGTCGGTTCCAACGCGTCCTATGGCTCCCGACCGAGTCAAGCAAGCCCGTACGCCATGGTTAAGGCATTTTGACACCTCTGGCCTCTCTACCATAGCGTTTGTCATCGCTCGAGAGCCTGAACGGCCCTTAACCTCGGCTCCACGGCTCCAGAACTGCCATATTTGCACACACGACTTTTGCCGCCGCATGGCCGGTTCCTATGCGTCCTACGGCTCCTCGCACCAAGTCAAGCACGCCCATGCACCATGGTTAAGGAGTTTTAACACCTTTGGCCTCTCCACCACAGCGTTTATTACCACCCGAGAACCCGAATGGCCCTTAATCATGGCTCCACAGATCTAGAACTGCCATATTTGCACACACGACTATGCTACCGCACAGCCAGTTCCTGCATGTCCTATAGCTCTCGACACTAGGTCAAGCATGACCGTATGCCATGGTTAAGGCGTTTTGACACCTCTGGCCTCACCACCACAATATTTGTCATCACCCGAGAGCCCGAACGGCCCTTAACTATAGCTCCACGACTCCAGAACATCCATAATTGCACACACGACTTTTGCCGCACCGCCGGATCCTGTGCATCCTACGGCTCTCGGCACCGGGTCAAGAACACTCGTACGCCATGGTTAAGCCATTTTGATGCCTCTCACCTCTCCACCATAGAGTTTTTCATCACCCGAGAGCCTGAAGGGCCCTTAACCACACGGCTCCACGGCCGCAAAACGCCATATTTGCACACACGACCATGCTTTGTCGCACGGTCGGTTCCAACGCATCCTATGGCTCTCGGCACCGAGTCAAGCATGCCCGTACGCCATGGTTAAGGCATTTTGACACCACCGGCCTCTCTACCATAGCGTTTGCCATCGCTCGAGAGCCTGAACGGCCCTTAACCATAGCTCCACGGCTCCCGAACGCCATATTTGCACACACGACCATGCTGCCGCACGGTCGGTTCCAACGCATCCTATGGCTCCCGGCACTGAGTCAAGCATGCCCGTACACCATGGTTAAGGCATTTTGACACCTCTAGCCTCTCCACCACAGTGTTTGTTGCCGCCTGAGAACCTGAATGGCCCTTAACCATGGCTCCACAAACTCTATAACCGCCATATTTGCACACACGAATATGCTACCGCACAAATGGTTCGTGCGTGTCCTACAGCTCTTGACACTAGGTCAAGCATGACCGTATGCCATGGTTAAGGTGTTTTGATGCCTCGGCCTCACCACCACAATGTTTGTCATCACCCGAGAGCCCGAACGGCCTTTAACTATAGCTCCACGACTCCGTAACATCCATAATTGCACACACGACCGTGCTGCCGCATGGGGATCCCGTGCATCCTACGGCTCTCGGCACCGGGTCAAGAACGCTCGTACGCCATGGTTAAGCCATTTTGATGCCTCTCACCTCTCCACCATAGAGTTTTTCATCACCCGAGAGCCCGAAGGGCCCTTAACCACAAACCACGGCCGCAAAACCGCCATATTTGCACACACGACCATGCTGCCGCACGGTCGGTTCCAACGCATCCTATGGCTCTCGGCACTGAGTCAAGCATGCCCGTACGCCATGGTTAAGGCATTTTGACACCTCTGGCCTCTCTACCATAGCGTTTGCCATCGCTCGAGAGCCTGAACGGCCCTTAACCTTGGCTCCACGGCTCCAGAACTGCCATATTTGCACACATGACTTTGCTGCCGCACGGCCGGTTCCTGCGCATCCTACGGCTCCTCGCACCAAGTCAAGCACGCCCATGCACTATGGTTAAGGCGTTTTGACACCGCTGGCCTCTCGACCACAGCATTTGTTGCAGCCCAAGAACCCGAATGGCCCTTAACCATGGCTCCACCGCTCTAGAACTCGCCATATTTGCACACACGACTATGCTACCGCACGCCCGGTTCCTACGTGTCCTACAGCTCTCGACACTAGGTCAAGCACGACCGTATGCCATGGTTAAGGCGTTTTGACACCTCCGGCCCCACCACCACAATGTTTGTCATCACCCGAGAGCCCGAACGGCCCTTAACTATAGCTCCACGACTCCGAACATCCATAATTGCATACACGACGTGCGGCGCACGGCCGGATCCCGTGCATCCTACGGCTCTCGGCACCGGTTCAAGCACACCCGTACGCCATGGTTAAGCCATTTTGATGCCTCTCACCTCTCTACCATAGAGTTTTCCATCACCCGAGAGCCTGAAGGGCCCTTAACCATGGCTCCACGGCACGGCGGTAAAGCGCCACATTTGCACACATGACCATGCTTTGCCGCATGGTCGGTTCCAACGCGTCCTATGGCTCCCGGCACTTGAGTCAAGCAAGCCCGTACGCCATGGTTAAGGCATTTTGACACCTCCGGCCTCTCTACCATAGCGTTTGTCGTCGCTCGAGAGCCCGAACGGCCCTTAACCTCGGCTCCACGGCTCCGTAACCGCCATATTTGCACACACGACTTTCTTTGCCGCATGGCCGGTTCCTATGCGTCCTACGGCTCCTCGCACCAAGTCAAGCACGCCCATGCACCATGGTTAAGGAGTTTTAACACCTTTGGCCTCTCCACCACAGCGTTTATTACCGCCCGAGAACCCGAATGGCCCTTAATCATGGCTCCACAGCTCTAGAACTGCCATATTTGCACACACGACTATGCTACCGCACAGCCAGTTCCTGCATGTCCTATAGCTCTCGACACTAGGTCAAGCATGACCGTATGCCATGGTTAAGGTGTTTTTACGCCTCTGGCCTCACCACCACAATATTTGTCATCACCCGAGAGCCCGAACGGCCCTTAACTATAGCTCCACGACTCCAGAACATCCATAATTGCACACACGACTGTGCTGCCGCACAGCCGGATCCTGTGCATCCTACGGCTCTCGGCACCGGGTCAAGAACGCTCGTACGCCATGGTTAAGCCATTTTGATGCCTCTCACCTCTCCACCATAGAGTTTTTCATCACCCGAGAGCCCGAAGGGCCCTTAACCACATGCTCCACGGCCGCAAAACGCCATATTTGCACACACGACCATGCTGCCGCACGGTCGGTTCCAACGCATCCTATGGCTCTCGGCACTGAGTCAAGCATGCCCGTACGCCATGGTTCGAGGCATTTTGACACCTCGGCCTCTCTACCATAGCGTTTGCCATCGCTCGAGAGCCCGAACGGCCCTTAACCTTGGCTCCACGGCTCCAGAACTGCCATATTTGCACACACGACCATGCTGCCGCACGGTCGGTTCCAACGCATCCTATGGCTCCTGGCACTGAGTCAAGCATGCCCGTATGCCATGGTTAAGGCATTTTGACACCTCTAGCCTCTCCACCACAGCGTTTGTTGCCGCCTGAGAATCTGAATGGCCCTTAACCATGGCTCCACAGCTCTAGAATTGCCATATTTGCACACACGAATATGCTACCGCACAGCCGGTTCGTGCGTGTCCTACAGCTCTTGACACTAGGTCAAGCATGACCGTATGCCATGGTTAAGGCATTTTGATGCCTCTGGCCTCACCACCACAATGTTTGTCATCACCCGAGAGCCCGAACGGCCCTTAACTACAGCTCCATGAATCCGAACATCCATAATTGCACACACGACGTGTGCTTTGCACGGTCGGATCCCCCGTGCATCCTATGGCTCTCGTTACCGCGTCAAGCACGCCCGTACGCCATGGTTAAGCCATTTTGATGCCTCTCACCTCTCCACCATAGAGTTTTCCATCACCCGAGAGCCCGAAGGGCCCTTAACCATGCCTCCACGGCTCCAAAACCGCCATATTTGCACACTCGACCATCTTTGCCGCACGGTCGGTTCCAACGCATTTTATGGCTCCCGGCTCGAGTCAAGCATGCCCGTACGCCATGGTTAAGGCATTTTGACACCTCGGCCTCTCTACCATATCGTTTGCCATCACTCGAGAGCCTGAACGGCACTTAACCTCGGCTCCACGGCTCCAGAATTGCCATATTTGCACACACGACTTTTGCCGCACGGCCGGTTCCTGCGCATCCTACGGCTCCTCGCACCAAGTCAAGCATGCCCATGCACTATGGTTAAGGCATTTTGACACCGTCGGCCTCTCGACCACAGCATTTGTTGCTGCCCAAGAACCCGAATGGCCCTTAACCTTGGCTCCACCTCTAGAACTACGCCATATTTGCACACACGACTATGCTACCGCACAAATGCCCGGTTCCTACGTGTCCTACAGCTCTCGACACTAGGTCAAGCACGACCGTATGCCATGGTTAAGGCATTTTGACACCTCGGCTCCACCACCACAATGTTTGTCATCACCCGAGAGCCCGAACGGCCCTTAACTATAGCTCCACGACTCCAGAACATTCATAATTGCACACACGTCTGTGCTGGCGCACGGCCGGATCCAGTGCATCCTACGGCTCTCGGCACCGGTTCAAGCACACCCGTACGCCATGGTTAAGCTATTTTGATGCCTCTCACCTCTCTACCATAGAGTTTTCCATCACCCGAGAGCCCGAAGGGCCCTTAACCATGGCTCCACGGCGGTAAACGCCACATTTGCACACACGACCATGCTGCCGCATGGTCGGTTCCAACGCGTCCTATGGCTCCTCGCACCGAGTCAAGCACGCCCGTACGCCATGGTTAAGGCATTTTGACACCTCTGGCCTCTCTACCATAGCGTTTGTTGCCGCTCGAGAGCCTGAACGGCCCTTAACCTCGGCTCCACGGCTCCAGAACTGCCATATTTGCACACACGACTTTGCTGCCGCACGGCCGGTTCCTATGCATCCTACGGCTCCTCGCACCAAGTCAAGCACGTCCATGCACCATGGTTAAGGCATTTTAACACCTTTGGCCTCTCGACCACAGCGTTTATTACCGCCCGAGAACACGAATGGCCCTTAACCATGGCTCCACAGCTCTAGAACTGCCATATTTGTACACATGACTATGCTACCGCACAGCCAGTTCCTGCATGTCCTATATCTCTCGACACTAGGTCAAGCACGACCGTATGCCATGGTTAAGGCGTTTTGATGCCTCTGGCCTCACCACCACAATATTTGTCATCACCCAAGAGCCTGAATGGCCCTTAACTATAGCTCCACGACTCCAGAACATCCATAATTGCACACACGACTGTGCTGCCGCACAGCCGGATCCAGTGCATCCTACGGCTCTCGGCACCGGGTCAAGCATGCCCGTACGCCATGGTTAAGCCATTTTGATGCCTCTCACCTCTCCACCATAGAGTTTTTCATCACCCGAGAGCCTGAAGGGCCCTTAACCACAGCTCCACGGCTGCAAAACTGCCATATTTGCACACACGACCATGCTGCCGCACGATCGGTTCCAACGCATCCTATGGCTCTCGGCACTGAGTCAAGCATGCCCGTACGCCATGGTTAAGGCATTTTGACACCTCTGGCCTCTCTACCATAGCGTTTGCCATCGCTCGAGAGCCTGAACGGCCCTTAACCTTGGCTCCACGGCTCCAGAACTTCCATATTTGCACACACGACCATGCTGCCGCACGGTCAGTTCCAACGCATCCTATGGCTCCTGGCACTGAGTCAAGCATGTCCGTACGGCATGGTTAAGGCATTTTGACACCTCTAGCCTCTCCACCACAGCGTTTGTTGCCGCCCTGAGATCTGAATGGCCCTTAACCATGGCTCCACAGCTCTAGAACTGCCATATTTGCACACACAAATATGCTACCGCACAGCCGGTTCGTGCGTGTCCTACAGCTCTTGACACTAGGTCAAGCATGACCGTATGCCATGGTTAAGGCATTTTGATGCCTCTGGCCTCACCACCACAATGTTTGTCATCACCCGAGAGCCTGAATGGCCCTTAACTACAGCTCCACGACTCCAGAACATCCATAATTGCACACACGACTGTGCTGCCGCACGGTCGGATCCTGTGCATCCTATGGCTCTCGGCACCGGGTCAAGCACGCATGTACGCCATGGTTAAGCCATTTTGATGCCTCTCACCTCTCCACCATAGAGTTTTCCATCACCCGAGAGCCCGAAGGGCCCTTAACCATGCCTCCACGGCTCCAAAACGCCATATTTGCACACTCGACCATGCTGCCGCAAGGTCGGTTCCAGCGCTTTTTATGGCTCCGGCTCGAGTCAAGCATGCCCGTACGCCATGGTTAAGGCATTTTGACACCTCTCCGCCTCTCTACCATAGCATTTGCCATCACTCGAGAGCTTGAACGGCACTTAACCTCGGCTCCACGGCTCCAGAACTGCCATATTTGCACACACGACTTTCTTTGCCGCACGGCGGTTCTTGCGCATCCTACGGCTCCTCGCACCAAGTCAAGCATGCCCATGCACTATGGTTAAGGCATTTTGACACCGCTGGCCTCTCGACCATAGCATTTGTTGCTGCCCAAGAACCCGAATGGCCCTTAACCATGGCTCCACCGCTCTAGAACTGCCATATTTGCACACACGACTATGCTACCGCACGCCCGGTTCCTACGTGTCCTACGCTCTCGACACTAGGTCAAGCACGACCGTATGCCATGGTTAAGGCATTTTGACACCTCTGGCTCCACCACCACAATGTTTGTCATCACCCGAGAGCCCGAACGGCCCTTAACTATAGCTCCACGACTCTAGAACATCCATAATTGCACACACGATTGTCGTGCGCGCACGGCCGGATCCCGTGCATCCTACGGCTCTCGGCACCGGTTCAAGCGCACTCGTACGCCATGGTTAAGCTATTTTGATGCCTCTCACCTCTCTACCATAGAGTTTTCCATCACCCGAGAGCCTGAAGGGCCCTTAACCATGGCTCCACTGCAGTAAAACTGCCACATTTGCACACACGACCATGCTGCCGCATGGTCGGTTCCAACGCGTCCTATGGCTCCCGGCACTGAGTCAAGCAAGCCCGTACGCCATGGTTAAGGCATTTTGACACCTCTGGCCTCTCTACCATAGCGTTTATTACCGCCCGAGAACCCGAATGGCCCTTAACCATGGCTCCACAGCTCTAGAACTGCCATATTTGCACACACGACTATGCTACCGCACAGCCAGTTCCTGCATGTCCTATAGCTCTCGACACTAGGTCAAGCACGACCGTATGCCATGGTTAAGGCGTTTTGACGCCTCCGGCCTCACCACCACAATATTTGTCATCACCCGAGAGCCCGAACGGCCCTTAACTATAGCTCCACGACTCCAGAACATCCGTAATTGCACACACGACTGTGCATCCTACGGCTCTTGGCACCGGGTCAAGCATGCCCGTACGCCATGGTTAAGCCGACATACTATTGATTGGGAATGACATTCCTATGTTGCAATCTGTAAAGACTTCACTGAATAATAGTTTTTCTATGAAGGATTTGGGAGATGCAGCATACATCTTGGGCATTAAGATCTATAGAGATAGGTCGAAAAGGCTAATAGGATTATGCCAAGATACATATATTGACAAGGTGTTGAAATGGTTCAACATGGAGCAATCCAAGAAAGGGTTCTTGCCTATGTCACATGGTATGCGCTTTAGCGACAAGCAATGTCCTTCATCAGATGAAGAGCGCAAACGCATGAGTAAGGTTCCATATGCTTCGGCAGTCGGTTCCATCATGTATGCCATGATATGTACTCGCCCGAGATGTCTCATATGCTCTAAGTGTTGCGAGCGGTACCAAGGCAATCTGGTGAGAGTCACTGGACGCCAGTTAAAAACATCCTTAAGTACTTGAGAAGAACTAAGGATGAGTTCCGATCTATGGAGGTGAGGAAGAGCTCGTTGTAAATGGTTACACCGATGCTAGCTTCCAAACCGATGTAGATGATTCACAATCTCAATCGGGTTTCGTGTTCACGGTAAACGGTGGTGCGAGTGCTGGAAAAGTTCCAAGCGGGAGACAAAGGTGTCCGATTCTACAACGAAGCCGAGTACATTGCGGCTTCGGAAGCTGCAAAGGAAGGTGTTTGATGAGGCGTTTCCTCATTGATCTTGGTGTGTTTCCTAATGCGGCTAGCCCATTGAATCTACATTGTGATAATAATGGGGCGATAGCGCAGCTAAGGAGCCAAGGAATCACCGGAAGAACAAACATGTACGGCGGAAATTTCACCTCATTCGACGGTTCATCGGTGAAGGTGAAATTAAAATGTGCAAAATACATACGGATTTGAATGTAGCAGATCCGTTGACAAAGGCTCTTCCACGGCCTAAGCATGAGGCGCACATGAGGTCTATGGGGATTAGACATATTAGAGATTAACTCTAGTGCAAGTGGGAGACTTGTTGGGAATATGCCCTAGAGGTAATCATAGAGATGATGATATTCCGCTTGTATCCATGATATGTAAAATGTGTCCATTGAATATCCATTAAAGACAACTTGTATTGATTGGCAATTATGTGAATTGTTTTGGAACTCTTTTACTTGTATGGTTATTCTATATTCGTCCCTGGTCGGAGTTCATGTGAGGACACACATGAATATTAGACTAGCACATTATTAGTTGATGACTATGTTTCACAAGTCATGGACATGGAGATGTCGAACTAATAATGTGGGCACATGTATGACATGTAGGCTGGATCGACCCGACATGAGATTGTCTCTATACACATCATATACGTTATGTCCTTCGACTGAGATTGTTGTATGTGCTCGAGATGTGTATCGACTTGCTTAGGGACCGACAAACGCTACTCCGTTCTTGGGTAGTTATAAAGGATGTCTTCGGGTTTGTCGAGAAGCATGCTGTGAGACATAGACAATCAAGATGGGACTTGCCCCTCTCTAAGGAGAGTGATATCACTGGATCACTCAAGTGATTGGATCAACAAATGCATGGCCGTGCTTGGGTTAAGTGTTAACCCACGAGTTGAACCAAATATCATGAGGCAAGGGAGTAACTCGTATGTGGTCGTAGTGGTTCGTCTGATATGATCATTTGCGTGCACATAGGAGTTGTCACGCCTTGCTAGAGGCCGCTGTCAGCTATTGGGCGAATAGGAGTATTCGGCCCATGTCTATGTGTGCGTGAACCCATAGGGTCCCACGCTTAAGGGGCTGGAAGCCTAATTCGAGTTGGACTCGAATTAGACAAGGCTTAGGTTTTCTAATGCGCCTCCAACTCGGGGGCACATGAGAGACGCCTATATAAGTAGAGGGGAGGGGCGTGGCCAAACACACACAATAATCCATGCCTTTGGCAGCCGCCGTCGCCCTCCACGCTCTTGCCTTCGCTCCTCGCGGACCTAGCAGTCTGGAGGCGCATCGCTTCTCCCTCGTACGTGTGTGACACCTCGGAGGTGCTGCATCTGGAGCACGAGGACGAACCGCACGAACCGCAAGTGGTGGGAGGAGTTGCTGGACGACCACGCAACTGCACGGCACTGCTGCGACGCGTTCGACTACATCAAGTCGTCTTCCGCTGCATCTGCGCGTCTACTGGTAATCCCGTAATCTGTAACTAGCAGTAGATCCTGGGCGATGAGGTAGAAAAAGTTTTGTTTTCTGGATAGCGTAGCACCCTCATAACCCTTCAGTGGTATCAGCTCTATACTACGTTGTTATAGGTTCCGGATACCACGAGCGTTTGTTGCCGCCCGAGAACTGAATGGCCCTTAACCATGGCTCCACAAATCTAGAACCGCCATATTTGCACACACGAATATGCTACCGCACGCCCGGTTCGTGCGTGTCCTACAGCTCTTGACACTAGGTCAAGCATGACCGTATGCCATGGTTAAGGCATTTTGATGCCTCCGGCCTCACCACCACAATGTTTGTCATCACCCGAGAGCACCGAACGGCCCTTAACTACAGCTCCACGACTCCAGAACATCCATAATTGCACACACGACTGTGCTGCCGCACGGTCGGATCCTGTGCATCCTATGGCTCTCGGCACCGCGTCAAGCACGCCTGTACGCCATGGTTAAGCCATTTTGATGCCTCTCACCTCTCCACCATAGAGTTTTCCATCACCCGAGAGCCTGAAGGGCCCTTAACCATGGCTCCACGGCTCCAAAACTGCCATATTTGCACACTCGACCATCTTTGCCGCACGGTCGGTTCCAACGCATTTTATGGCTCCTGGCTCTGAGTCAAGCATGCACGTACGCCATGGTTAAGGCATTTTGACACCTCTGGCCTCTCTACCATAGCATTTGCCATCACTCGAGAGCTTGAACGGCACTTAACCTCGGCTCCACGGCTCCAGAACGCCATATTTGCACACACGACTTTTTTGCCGCACGGCGGTTCCTGCGCATCCTACGGCTCCTCGCACCAAGTCAAGCATGCCCATGCACTATGGTTAAGGCATTTTGACACCGCCGGCCTCTCGACCACGGCATTTGTTGCTGCCCAAGAACCCGAATGGCCCTTAACCTTGGCTCCACAGGCTCTAGAACTGCCATATTTGCACACACGACTATGCTACCGCACGGCGGTTCCTACGTGTCCTACGGCTCTCGACACTAGGTCAAGCACGACCGTATGCCATGGTTAAGGCATTTTGACACGTCCGGCTCCACCACCACAATGTTTGTCATCACCCGAGAGCCCGAACGGCCCTTAACTATAGCTCCACGACTCTAGAACATCCATAATTGCACACACGACCGTGTCGGCGCACGGCGGATCCCGTGCATCCTACGGCTCTCGGCACCGGTTCAAGCGCACCCGTACGCCATGGTTAAGCTATTTTGATGCCTCTCACCTCTCTACCATAGAGTTTTCCATCACCCGAGAGCCCGAAGGGCCCTTAACCATGGCTCCACGCGTAAAACTGCCACATTTGCACACACGACCATGCTGCCGCATGGTCGGTTCCAACGCGTCCTATGGCTCCCGGCACTGAGTCAAGCAAGCCCGTACGCCATGGTTAAGGCATTTTGACACCTCTGGCCTCTCTACCATAGCATTTGTTGCCGCTCGAGAGCCTGAACGGCCCTTAACCTCGGCTCCATGGCTCCAGAACTGCCATATTTGCACACACGACTTTGCTGCCGCACGGCCGGTTCCTATGCATCCTACGGCTCCTCGCACCAAGTCAAGCACGCCCATGCACCATGGTTAAGGCATTTTAACACCTTTGGCCTCTCCACCACAGCGTTTATTACCGCCCGAGAACCCGAATGGCCCTTAACCATGGCTCCACAACTCTAGAACTGCCATATTTGCACACACGACTATGCTACCGCACAGCCAGTTCCTGCATGTCCTATAGCTCTCGACACTAGGTCAAGCACGACCGTATGCCATGGTTAAGGCATTTTGACACCTCTGGCCCCACCACCACAACGTTTGTCATCACCCGAGTCACCCGAGAGCCCGAACGGCCCTTAACTATAGCTCCACGACTCCAGAACATCCATAATTGCACACATGACTGTGCTAGCGCACGGCCGGATCCTGTGCATCCTACGGCTATTGGCACCGGTTCAAGCACACCTGTACGCCATGGTTAAGCCATTTTGATGCCTCTCACCTCTCCACCATAGAGTTTTCCATCACCCGAGAGCCTGAAGGGCCCTTAACCATGGCTCCACGGCGTAAAACCGCCACATTTGCACACATGACCATGCGCCGCATGGTCGGTTCCAACGCGTCCTATGGCTCCCGCACCGAGTCAAGCAAGCCCGTGCGCCATGGTTAAGGCATTTTGACACCTCTCGGCCTCTCTACCATAGCGTTTGTCATCGCTCGAGAGCCTGAACGACCCTTAACCTCGGCTCCACGGCTCCAGAACTGCCATATTTGCACACACGACTTTGCTGCCATACGGCCGGTTCCTATGCGTCCTACGGCTCCTCGCACCAAGTCAAGCACGCCCATGCACCATGGTTAAGGCATTTTAACACCTTTGGACTCTCCACCACAGCATTTATTACCGCCCAAGAATCCGAATGGCCCTTAACCATGGCTCCATAGCTCTAGAACTGCCATATTTGCACACACGACTATGCTACCGCACAAAATGGTTCGCATGTCCTATAGCTCTCGACACTAGGTCAAGCACGACCATATGCCATGGTTAAGGCGTTTTGACGCCCGGCCTCACCACCACAATATTTGTCATCACCCGAGAGCCCGAACGGCCCTTAACTATAGCTCCACGACTCCGAACATCCATAATTGCACACACGACCGTGCCTTTGCCGCACGCCCGGATCCCCGTGCATCCTACGTGCCCGGCACCGGGTCAAGCACGCCCGTACGCCATGGTTAAGCCATTTTGATGCCTCTCACCTCTCCACCATAGAGTTTTTCATCACCCGAGAGCCCGAAGGGCCCACGGCTCCACGGCCGCAAAACCGCCATATTTGCACACACGACCATGCCGCCGCACGGTCGGTTCCAACGCATCCTATGGCTCTCGGCACCGAGTCAAGCATGCCCGTACGCCATGGTTAAGGCATTTTGACACCTCTGGCCTCTCTACCATAGCGTTT